>CALNHX010002884.1:0-164871 GCA_940337035.1 Agriotes lineatus
AATGGTGCAGGATCTGAAACAAATCTTTAGCTCCTGCTATTTGTCTCGCCATTTATTTATTCTTTTCCGGGCCAGCCTGTACATTCCCACTTGATTATTTTCGCTGTATTTCGAATAATATCAAGTTTTGTCCGCGCGAAGGCGCTAGATTTGGTTTTCCCGAATTCACTTGTTATCGCTTTACGCCAGCGAACAGCGATTCGATTATTTTGGGCCATTTGATTTTCGCTTTCTGTCGAAGTAACTTGCTTCTTCGAAAGTATTCCCACGTGCTACAGCACTAATTAATAATTAATTTCGTTAGTGAGCTGATAACTAAATCAGGTATGTTTACGCTAATTGCTTGTTATCCATTTTAGTAATTTCTCTTTCTTATCAGCTTTTAGTTACCGCTTTTAGTTACCACTTTCGAGTAACTCTTTTAAACGCCGTTTTTGAGCGACTGGCTATGCTATTTGGCATCATAATTGGTAATCTTGGACCCCTCACAACTTCCTCTGGAATGCCATTTTGGGGGCTTGCCGTCTGTAACACCGAGTGCCTGTCCTTTTATCAACTTTGGCCACGAGGTCTGCGCTGTTGGTGATTGTTACATTAAGATAATCCTGGACCAATTCAACGCATGCCACCGGCGTTTCTTTCAATCCAGGTTAGTCTTATTTCAACGCCCACGAATTATTGGCTGAATCGATTTTTTCACAACGCTTCAAATTTATAATTTACTAATTTAAAACTACGCCTTATAAATCTAAAACGAAATGTACTAACCATTCATAAATCTGTGTCTCATAAATCTAAAACATAATGTATCAATTGTTCCCTAATTTACAATTTACAAATTTATAATTTTACTAATTGAATACATATTAAGAATTTTGTAAAAAAAGTGCTTCACGCTATTTTATTATCATTACCGAGATAACGGATAATACACACAGACAGTGATAAGCTTATCCCTTCAGTGAATTGCATTCAAATTCAATCTAAGAGCCTAAAGGAGGTTCACATATTTTCGCTGTGCGTGTCGCATTTTCAGCACGTATAATTTATTGTATTCAGGTTATTTAATATTGTGATAAACGATTTTTCGACGCATTATTGATGTTGCCACCAAACATGATCTGCTGATTAATAAACTGAATTGTTTGTTATTTTTTTATTTATTTCTTGAAATCTGTGATTTCTGGCGCCCTGTGTTTTTTTTACTATTATTAAAAGAGCTTGCAGCAGCTCAGCTGATGATAGAAATCTGCGACCCAAGGCCATCGACTTTGACGCTAGCTAGGCCATTGCGGTAAGTAAGAAACATTTCAGAGCTACCGTGGTGTATAAATGATAAGGGGGTTGATCTGCGATTGTACTACCATTGGTTATTATTAGTAATCAATCGCAGGTTGGCTTTTTTATTGTTTCACTGACGCCAACGAGTGGGGCTCCCGACTTTGGTATTACATCAGCTGTGCAACCTGCAATTCTCATTTAATATTTTGACAAAATTATCTATTTAAAATGAATGTCAACGCACTTCGTGTTGATGAGCTGCTTTACGAACTACTGTTCAGGGGTTTAGATAGAGACACGGTGGAAGGTATGAACGTCGACCAACGTCGTAGAACCTTACGTGCTAAGTTGTTACTCGAAAAGGCTGACCCTACGCTGCTTAACGCTTATCAATTAGTGGCACCCTTCGATGTACAATTAGAACTTGATACTTGTAAAGGCAAATTAACTGAACTTTCGGTATTAGTTACTGCTTTCTCTGCTGCACCTTGCAATTCTGAATTTGCTCGGCTCGATACGCGGCTAACGCATTTGTATTCACGACTAACCAGGTTACAACCCTCTTCTAAATTAGAACAGGAGCATGCTACCCTTACCAGTCAATGCTTAGATTTATTACAGTCACTTAGTAATGAGCATGACGATTCGCAATTACAAGTAGATCCTTTGCCTTCAAATGTTGATGCCACTAATTTTGTCGATTCTGTTAATACAGTAGCTCCACCTAATTCTAACACTATTGAACCTATGGCAGATAATATTGTTGACAACCCTAACATAACTGAAGCCGCCGGTTTAGCTTCATCTACGTTCCAACGACCTAGGGTATCTTTTTCTAATGAGCACGTACATCCGTATCCTCCTTTTACACAACAACCTAGTATGTCCGCTACTGCTAATTTGCGAACTGAACTAGACCAAATTAATTACTCTACGACGTCTTTTCCTAGACATGTAGGTTTAGTTTCTGTACCGGTATGCAAATGGGGTTTATCATTTAATGGAGACACTACTACTATGGGGGTAAATTCTTTCTTACAACGTGTCGAAGAACTTAGGGTAGCGCGTAACATTTCATACGACCAATTATTTTCTAGTGCTGTTGACCTTTTCTCGGGTCGTGGGTTAGTATGGTACCGTGCTATGCATCACCGGGTTTCAAACTGGCACGACTTGGTAGCTAGGTTGCGATCTGATTTTTTGCCTACTGATTTTCATGAGGAATTATGGGACGAAATTAGGAAGCGTAAGCAGGGGGCCGATGAAAAACCCTCACTTTTTATTGCTGTGCTGCTTAATTTATTTGATCGTTTACTCATTAAACCATCCGAATCAGTTCAACTTAAGCATATTATGAAAAACTTGCAACCTTTTTACGCTACTCAATTATCCTTAACAGTAGTCCACGATATTGAACACCTTGCATTTCTGTGTAAAAAGCTGGAAGATGTTAAGATTCAGAATATTAAATACCGCAATCATGCTGCTGCCTCATCCTTGCAACTGGAACCTGACTTGGCCTACCAGCCTACTCCTAAAAAACCTGTGACACAGACTGCACAAATGACAATTAAACATTCTGGTCCTAGAGCTAACCGTGCGAAAAGTACAACCACTTGTTGGAACTGCCGTAAATTAGGCCATACTTTCCATACTTGCTCGGCAGATAAGACTATTTTTTGCTATATTTGCGGTCATGCAAATAGTTATTTTGCTACTTGTCCTAAATGCCATCCAAAAAAACGCAAAGTAAAGGGTAGATATCACAGCCGATCTATTCCTTATCCCTATTATACTAAGGCTGATACTTTATCTTGGGAATCTTGGTTACGAACTGTGAATGAATTTTGCCGTATGACTTGTAATACTTCAGCCACCTTTACTAAACAACTTTCTGACAACCGTCCTTATTTAACCGTTTATATTAATGGCGAACCTATTCACGCTCTTTGCGATACAGGGGCCAATCAAACTTTAATTGGGCGCAACGGTCTATATTTACTTCAGAGACACGACCTCAAATTGTGTAACAATAAGTCTCCGCTTACCTTGACTACTGCTGACGGTCAGCTACAAAATATTTTAGGTACTGTTGCCTTACCCATTACCATTGATGGTATTACTAGGTCCATCGATGCGGTTATTTGTGACTCAATTCCGTCTACACTAATTTTAGGTGTTGATTTTTGCTACGCTTTTGGAGCAAAGACTGATTTTGTCGCTGGACGCTTCGATGTGGCTGAAACTTTTTCGCTGCAGACTATTTGTGGCGTAGTTGATTTGTCAGTTCAACAAAAACTTTTACTAGACCAAGTTGTTGGGAAATTTGCTGAAATTTCTGGTCCTACTTTAGGCTTAACTAATTTAGTTGTACACACTATTGATACGGGTGACGCATCTCCTATTAAGCAGAGATACTATCCTTTGTCTCCTGCTATGCAAGTCCATGCCGACCACGAACTTGATCGCTTGTTAGAGATGGGCATTATTCGTCCCTCGAAATCTCCTTGGAGTTCTCCAATGGTCTTAGTCAAAAAGAAAGATGGTTCACATCGACTTTGTTTCGATGGTCGAAAATTAAATTCGGTTACCAAGAAGGATGCTTATCCTTTACCATATTTAAATAGCATTCTTGATAAATTGCGCGATGCACGTTATCTTACGTCCATCGATCTTAAGCAAGCTTTTCACCAAATTCCTCTGCATCCCGATTCGTGCGAGAAAACAGCTTTTACAGTCCCTAGACGTGGTTTGTTCGAGTTTACAGTTGTACCGTTTGGGATCGCGAACGCACCAGCTAGTCAACAACGTCTCATGGATAGCATTTTTGGTCCGCTATTGGGTAAAAACATCTTCGTGTATCTAGACGATATTGTTATCGTGTCTGGAACCTTTAAAGAACACTTGGACACCTTAGAGCAAGTTTATACCCGTCTTAAAGACGCTAACTTAACTGTCAATATCGACAAATGTCAATTTTGCCGTCCCAGTCTTACGTACCTCGGCTTTGTTGTCGATAAAAATGGTTTACGCACGGACCCTGATAAAATCTTGGCTATCACCAAATATCCTCAACCAAATACGGTGACCGAAGTCAAACGCTTTATTGGCTTAGCTTCTTGGTATCGTCGCTTCGTTCCAAATTTTGCCACTATTACTGCTCCTATTTCGGACCTAATCAAAGGTCGTATTAAAAAGCAGCGTGTGCATTGGACTGATGATGCTCTTAAATCATTTAATCAAATTAAATCTTGTTTGACCTCCGCTCCTGTTTTGAGTAGCCCAAATTTTTCGCTACCGTTCACGTTACAATGTGACGCCTCGAATTTTGGCCTCGGTTGTGTCCTTACACAAAATATTGACGATGAGGAAAAGGTAATTGCTTATGCTTCACGTACCCTTAACAAGGCCGAACGCAATTATTCTGTCACAGAGAGAGAGTGTTTAGCTGTCATCTTTGGCATTGAGAAATTTAGACCGTATATTGAAGGTACACATTTCACTGTGTTAACTGACCACTATTCCTTATTGTGGCTTACTAATATGAAAGACCCCACCGGCCGTTTAGCCCGTTGGAGTGTTCGTTTGTCGCAATACGATTTTACAATTCAACACCGACAGGGCAAACATAATGTAGTTCCCGATGCCTTATCGCGAGCTCCTATTCAGGTTTCCGCTCTAGAACTTGTTGATGGTGACTTAGACTCTTGGTACTTAAAAATGCTGGACCGCGTTAGCCAAAGTCCTAATCAATTTCCAACTTGGCGAATTGAAAATCATCGACTTTTTAAGTATGTTCCCAACCGTCATACCATTGTTAGCAACTTAGTGGAATGGAAACAGGTGATACCTCGTTCTCGCCGAACTGAAATTTACAAACTCTTTCATGACAGTCCCACATCTGCTCACTTGGGTGGTTATAAAACCTTTTGTAAAATCTCCGAACAATATTACTGGCCTAAAATGCGTGCCGATGTCATCCGTTACATACGCCATTGTGAAACTTGTGCTGCGAGTAAAGTTAGTCAACTTGCTAGACCTGGTTTAATGGGCCAAAATAAGAAGATTTTATACTCTTTTCAATGTTTGTCAATTGACATAATGGGTCCCTTACCTCGCACGAAAACTGGTAACACTTCTATCATAGTTGTATGTGATTGGCTAACCAAGTTTACCTTAGTTAAAGCTGTTCGCGCTGCCACTGCTAAAGCAGTAGCCAAGTTTCTGGAGAACGAAGTATTCCTTATTTTTGGTGTTCCTCAAATATGTATGGTTGATAACGGACCACAATTTATAAGTTCCCAATTTAAAGCCTTGGTGAAACAATACCAAGTTCAACAAGTTTGGTATAATGCTTCTTATCATCCTCAAGTCAATTTTGTTGAGAGAGTTAACCGAGTTATCGGTACTGCTCTTCGTTCTTATGTTTCGGATAATCATCGTTCGTGGGACGAACATATTTATCAAGTTGCACACGCTTTGCGTAACGCCGTTCATGAGGTGACGGGTTACACCCCTTCTTTCTTAAATTTTGGGAGGACTGTACCAGTTTCTGGGACTTATTACGGTCGTCTTAAGAACTTCCAAGAAGAAGAATTATCTTTAGAAACTCGTGAAGACCTGGCTTCAGACGTTAACCAACTTTCTGAACTTTATCAAGACGTTGTTAAACGCCTCAATAACTCCTACCAACGCAATTCCAAGCACTATAACTTGCGTAAGCGTCCATTAAAATTTAATGTCAATGATTTGGTTTGGAAAAGGAACTACGTCTTATCTGATGCATCTAAATCCTTCAATCAGAAATTGGCTCCTAAATATGTCAAATGCAGAGTACTAAAAGTCACCGGCCCACTTACCTATCAGTTAGTGACCGTCCCCGACAATAAAAACGTTGGAGTTTGGCATATTAAAGATTTAAAACCTTAGTTTGGAGAAGGACAAGTGGAGGAGTGAATTTTGGTGTGCCTGATTGTGTGTACGTGATTGTATGTATGATGATGTATGTGCATGTTTAGCTTATCTCGCCTATTCACCCTACGGATAGTATTATACTATCAACATTATTCTCACCCTTTTCGACTTGTTAACCAATTTCTATTATTATTATAATTATTATTATTTATTGCGTGCTTTTTAGCCGCATATTTTTTGCTTTTGAGTGCTAGTTAGGCACCTTGAGCGACTCCTTAATTACCGATTTGATGGTACTTTTCCCTATCATTAGATTATATTAGGTGAAACCCTTTTGAGTGACGGATTTCCTCGCTTCCTTATAGATAGCGATTGGACCTTTTGTCGAACTCTTCTTGAGTCTTTTGTTGATAGTGAAGCAAGTGTTTAGGTGAGTTGCTTTCGTGATGAATGCGTGAGTCTTCTTTACTTTTTCGAAGTGTGTCTTTCTGACAATGGAGTTAGTTGTAAAAGAGTTTCTAGACCTGCACGATTTACTTAGGGTGGTAGGTTGGGCATGCAGGGAAGGTCACTGTTTGGGAACGTCATCATCTAGTTCTTCCCCTTTGTAACGTATAGGGTGGTAGGTTGGGCATGCAGGGAAGGTCACTGTTTGGGAACGTCACCATCTAGTTCTTCCCTTTTGTAACGTATAGGGTGGTTGGTTGGGCATGCAGGGTCGGTCTCTTTTTTGGGAAACCTTTCCATCAAATATTTTATTATTTCCTTTCCCCATCTCGCTTCACGAGATATTTCCCAAGCGTCAGGTCGACATTATTAGGTTCTTTAGTGGCCTGTATTGCTTGTGGTACACACGAGTTACCGTTTATATTTCATTTTTTTATAATTTTTCCTCCATACTTTTGCTATTGGGTTACCTTGGTTTTGGGGTGAGTATTAATGATGCGGTTCGAGTTTTTCGGATTTTTGCGAGTTCTTCGAATATTTGTAGTAGGGTGGATTGTGTCCTATGTGATGCAGTCGGTTTTTGCTGTGTTTAGCAGTTTTTTAGGCGTCTGTCCGATTTAGACAGAACGTCTATTTTCTAGAGTGGTATCCTATGTGGTGCCAGAGTTATTTTTTTCTCGAAAGAGGATTTTCTAGGGCGTTTGGTGGCATCCTTGATCTCACTCTCTAATTCCTTGGTTTCCTGCATCTTTTCATGTTCCATACTTTAAACTTTTTTATGGTTTTTAGGGCTTTTTTTGTCCTGGGTTTTACCCGAATTTTTTCGTCGTAGTATTTTCACTTCTGCGATGTTTCATACAGGAGTAAGTTTTTGTGACTTATCTCCGGTGTTCCGCTGTGTGTTAGTTCACACGGTGTTTTAGTGTGCAGTCGTTCCTGGACTGTTCACTTTTCCTTGACCAGCAGGGTGTAGGGTTTTCTGCTTTGGCGCTCTTCTTCACGGTCGCTTACATTCGCGGTGATCACTACGGGGGCCCGCGCTGAGTGTCTGTGCTTGACAGCGTCCTCACCTTTTGTTAATTTCTCATATCACTGCAATAGCTTCTTTCAAACAGCCCTGCGTTGACTGACTGACTGACGGACATCGGACTTATCCCTTCCAAATCCCTCTTCATTATACTATCTTCCTTTATTATACTCTTTTAATACCCAAGTATCCCTTTTTCCGATTTCTTTTCTTCTCTACCTTATTGGCTAATTCCAAATCCCATTTTTTAAGTTCCATGCCAATTTCCGGCTGCTGCCACAGCCGTTGGCTAAATCTCAGCAACTTTTCAGTACGCTGACTTGGTCCATGTGTGTATTCTGCCAGTACACATTTAAGGTAACCTTCTGATTAGTTCGTTTTCCGTTGGCTATGGTACGGAGCTAAGCGTCTAACTTATCCACCGACGCGCCTTTTTTATCTAGCGCGACGGATCGGTTTAGCACTTTGCTCACGACTATTCCCTCCGTAAAACTTTCTATCCCTTCTTCTTTTCTTAACTTTACTCTTTTATTTCCCATCTATTTCCCTATTTTCCTTTCGCCTTCTTTTGACTGACGATGACCTTTCAATTGCTTTAGCATAATCATACCTCAGGTATTTCTCTTGGCCGTGGGGAGTGAAACAAATCTTTAGCTCCTGCTATTTGTTTCGCCATTTATTTATTCTTTTCCGGGCCAGCCTGTACATTCCCACTTGAATTATTTTCGCTGTATTTCGAATAATATCAAGTTTTGTCCGCGCGAAGGTGCTAGATTTGGTTTTCCCGAATTCACTTGTTATCGCTTTACGCCAGCGAACAGCGATTCGATTATTTTGGGCCATTTGATTTTCGCTTTCTGTCGAAGTAACTTGCTTCTTCGAAAGTATTCCCACGTGCTACAGCACTAATTAATAATTAATTTCGTTAGTGAGCTGATAACTAAATCAGGTATGTTTACGCTAATTGCTTGTTATCCATTTTAGTAATTTCTCTTTCTTATCAGCTTTTAGTTACCGCTTTTAGTTACCACTTTCGAGTAACTCTTTTAAACGCCGTTTTTGAGCGACTGGCTATGCTATTTGGCATCATAATTGGTAATCTTGGACCCCTCACAACTTCCTCTGGAATGCCATTTTGGGGGCTTGCCGTCTGTAACACCGAGTGCCTGTCCTTTTATCAACTTTGGCCACGAGGTCTGCGCTGTTGGTGATTGTTACATTAAGATAATCCTGGACCAATTCAACGCATGCCACCGGCGTTTCCTTCAATCCAGGTTAGTCTTATTTCAACGCCCACGAATTATTGGCTGAATCGATTTTTTTCACAACGCTTCAAATTTATAATTTACTAATTTAAAACTACGCCTTATAAATCTAAAACGAAATGTACTAACCATTCATAAATCTGTGTCTCATAAATCTAAAACATAATGTATCAATTGTTCCCTAATTTACAATTTACAAATTTATAATTTTACTAATTGAATACATATTAAGAATTTTGTAAAAAAAGTGCTTCACGCTATTTTATTATCATTACCGAGATAACGGATAATACACACAGACAGTAATAAGCTTATCCCTTCAGTGAATTGCATTCAAATTCAATCTAAGAGCCTAAAGGAGGTTCACATATTTTCGCTGTGCGTGTTGCATTTTCAGCACGTATAATTTATTGTATTCAGGTTATTTAATATTGTGATAAACAATTTTCCGACGCATTATTGATGTTGCCACCAAACATGATCTGCTGATTAATAAACTGAATTGTTTGTTATTTTTTTATTTATTTCTTGAAATCTGTGATTTCTGGCGCCCTGTGTTTTTTACTATTATTAAAAGAGCTTGCAGCAGCTCAGCTGATGATAGAAATCTGCGACCCAAGGCCATCGACTTTGACGCTAGCTAGGCCATTGCGGTAAGTAAGAAACATTTCAGAGCTACCGTGGTGTATAAATGATAAGGGGGTTGATCTGCGATTGTACTACCATTGGTTATTATTAGTAATCAATCGCAGGTTGGCTTTTTTATTGTTTCAAGCTTTATAAGGTGAAACCGATTTTCAGCACCGTCGATACACAAATGATTTCTTTTTATACGGAACCAAATAGGAGCGTATACTTTCACCACGTATGTCGAGAGCTTTTTCAAGTTTTCGGAAGGTTCAGAGGTGGAAACATACAGCCGTGATATTCTATTAGCGCAAGTAATCCAACGAGCGTGAGACAACTTTCCTGGACTTCTTCTCGCTAAATCCTCAGGAATATTCCCCCGTAATGACTGCTCGACTGATCTCTAGCAGGAATTTTTGATCAGAACTTAGTCCCTTACCACCAGTGGTGGTACTTCGGATTCTATTTTATCAAATTTCACTATAGGAAGTGTTTCGCATGTCTTTAGTGAAGTTCCAATAGGACCAGAAAAACTTCTTGGTCCAGTCGTTTTCCCGTCTAAGTTGAAGAGGTGGCGAAGAGGAAGCTCATTTGCATGAAGCTGACAAACGAACCAATGCAAGTTTCCTTTTTAGATCCAACTCAATCAGCCTCAATATTCCCCCTTTTGCACCAGTCTTTGCAACGGTTCCATCACATCCTAACGCTACCAGCTGTGATAACTCTGCGTTTGATTTTAAATAATTTAAGATACTCCTTGCACAACTGCCAGAATTACCGGATTCTGGATTTACATGTCCATTCTGTAGTATTTGTTACCACGTTTTATCATTTTTAGTGTTATGTTCTTCCTGCTGTCAAAATAAACTGCTTGAGGATACTGGGTTTCAAGTCTCCCAGAAGTTTGAAGCATATTTAGTTGTCGTTTTCTGGCTCTCCTAATTTTTTATCTGTCTATCACGTTAGTTGTTTCATTTTTTACCACAATGCCAAAATCTTTTAGAACAGCGGAGGCAATTCTGGCTGCTGAACGATCCGAGACACAACACCTGTCAGATTCTAGAGCCACTGTAGATATAGATTTGCGCATCTGAGATGATTCAACGCCTGAAGAAGTAGAGGGTTCATTCTGCATTTTGAAGATAAAGTCCTCATTTCTTGTTCTTCTTCTTCTTTCGCATTTTCTATTTCTACATCCTCCTCAACGTCGAAACTTTCCAGAGTATTACTTCCAGCTATATTGGTTCTGTCATGCCTTTGTTTTGCGTATACTTTTCTTTCCTGTCTCTTATTCATTTGCTTTGTTGTTGTTAGGTCTACATTTGCAATTGCCATCCGGAAAACCGTCCTTTGGTCAGTAAGGAACTGCTGTTCTAACTTAGGGACTCTCTTGTCTTTAGTACAATTGCAGGATGAAATATCTTTGCACTTACAAGATGCAATATCAAGGAGCGTTGCCTTCGCGTGATTTGCGAAAGATTCTGCCTTCACTTTGAAAAGGTCTTTCCTGTGCAATTTTTTTTATTTCCGCATACTTTTTGTAATAGTATTTCATAATTTTCACTATGCTTGGCTTACTAAGTGTCGGTATTGAAGCCCTTTCCCACTGCTCCTGCACTTTTTTAGTAACAATCTGAGAAATGATGGTTCTTTGGAATTCACTTCGGGCATTAGCTTATCACGAACATGAATGTAACATTTCATAACATCATAGTACGTCGGTAGAACTCTTTTGTCCAAGTCACTCCTAGTCCAAATATAGGGCAGGCACTTTTATGTCTAGTTTTTATAGTGACCGCACTTGCCATTTGCTGTAAGATTATAAATCGAATTGACGAAGTCGCTAAAGTGAGATAAAAACTGCACTCAACGTTGGAATAGCAATATTTTCTTACTCGACAGTTTGTTGACAACTGAATATAACAAGGTCACACAGCAACTGCACGGCACGCAGTCGATGGGTTATTTTTAGTCCAGACATTGTTGTCACGTAGACAGTAAAAATTACTAAAATAGTAAATAATTTAGATAAGTGGCGCACCCTTTAGATCTTACACCCTAGTAGACATGCTATCTGCAATCGAAAGCATCCAAGACGTAACCAATGATACCAGAACAGTTTAATTATCGTAGTGATCCCATCCCGTATAGAGATCAAAGGGAATGACCAAGTTGATGAAGGGGCCAAGTGCACAACCACGATAGACCAGACGATAAATAATAGCATAACGGCAAGCGACATAAAGGCAACTGTAAGAAACAGAATAACCGAAAAATGGAACCAGTAATGGCGAGAAATTGAAGGGAACAAACTACGTAGTGTAAAACGATTCCCACAAAAGTCATCACTCAAGATCCAACTAACCCGGAAGGAAGAAACCCATCTAAACAGATTGACAACTGGACATATTTGTGTCACGTACAAACATCTTCTCCAAAGACAAGATCCCCCAACTTGTGAACTGTTTAATGTTCAGCTAACAGTTAAACATATAATAATTAAGTGCCAAAAATTCTCCCAACAAACAATCATCTACGAGACAGCATGGAAACAGTACCTATTCAAGAATATAGACAGTAGCAAAGACAATCTAATATTAGATAGTCTTTGACAGTAGTGTTAAGAATTTATTAAAGTTTGTCAAATCTATAAATATATTTGTGTAATCAAAACTGCGCTAATGACCTCGGCAGTTGAGGACAAATATCAAAAATTAAATAAAGACATATTTCTAATTATATCGATTCTGTTGAAGTTTTGCACTTTTGATTTGAATAACACTATATAAAAACAAATGCAATATAACCAATATTACTCTCGTGCAACTTTGGTTGCGGACAGCTAGATTCGGCCAGATTCATTTACTATCCCAACTATATATTACATATTACCCGTATACCGTTTACAGTTTCACACAGTGTCAAGGTCCCTCTATTTGTTAATGCCGCGGACTAAGTTATACACGCCACATAATATTTCCAAAGTAATCTAGATTCAACAATAGTATCAAGTTTTCTAGTATAATTGAATAATGGATCGGATAACTTTGTTCGCGGCATTAAAGAATAGAGTATAACACAAAAATGTTAAACTGAATGTAAACTTGAGTTTACCACTAACCTTATAGTCTTATCTAGCCCAATCAGTTGTTGGATGCATACTTAAATCAATGAGATTTTGTCTAAAACGTTGAGTACTGCATCAGGTTAACTTTTTTCGCATTTTATACTGTAACAAAATAGTGGTTAACAATGAAGGCATCAACGTTTGCATCAATATCATATTTAATGTAATAAAAAAAATCTAATAAATGTTGTAGTGAATCCTTCATTAACCTTCCACCACTAGCCTCTGGTCTTAGAGAAACCTCTGATAAATTTTCATTTATTATTTTTGAAAGGTAAGGTGTAGGAGGCTGACCGCTTCAGTAGCTTTCTATTTTTACATCTTCTTTCATTGTTCAAAATTTCTTAGCCATTTCTGAGTTACTTCGGCTACCAGACGAAGGAAGTATTAATTGTAACCGTGATAAAACCACCTTCCGAGATTTCTTCGGATTTTCGCGTTTCAGTGTCCATAGATGACGAAAAACAGGTTTTCTCAATTCCGTGTGTCTGTCTGCATATTTTGGACCCAATATTATTCAGAGCGAACACCGTAAAAAACTCCTTCAATATTTCCAAAATGATTAGCTTCAAACTTCCACCTGCGAGGGAAGTTTCGTGTAAAGCTCTTTACAGATTTGTTTAAATTGTATTTGGTAAAAAGTCGTGTGGGGCACACGACGCCCGTGATCGTGTCATTGACATCTTTGAACGCTATTATACAGTTGATTAGTTTTATGGCAAGTAAATTACTAGGTTTATTTGCATAGAAACTTTTATTTTTATAAGTGCCTATATACTCTTGCTTAATTAAATTCCATAAAATTACTTTACAAAATAGCAATATCATTATTATTACTCAGAGAAGTAGGTATGCCAAAGAAAACAGGAAGTTCCTGAAGGTAAAATACCCAAGTTATAGAACCACCAGCTGGAAGTAGAAATGATGTAATTGTTGAAAAATTATTAGAAAAACTCAGTATCACTGATAAACTGAAAAAAAAATAGATTTAGGATATGCATTTTGTTTCATTTATTAACGGGTGCCGGTGACTTCATGAAGATGAATTAGAAAAAGTGTATAATCATATATTTAGTAATTACATAGCTTACATGTTTACATTTCTTTTTTGTTTCAACATAAAGAAAAATGTATGAGTCCCAATTTTACATTGATGCACTGATTTGATTTCCTCCATTAAGTACGATACAAAGCTTCCCATAGGGCGAGAAAATCTATTCAGATGGTAGTCTATTATGCAATTATACAAATCCGAAGAAAAGTCAAAATAACATGTGAAACTTATGAAAAAAAATAACTGTCACACAGAGCTAGTAGTTGCGTTTCCCGAGAAGGCGCCAGTACTAGAAGGTTATATTTTACTTTTACTAAGGAAACAACTTTATCGTATTTCTTGATATTTGTGCTATAGCATTAATTTTTGCTCGAGTAAGAAAGAGATAAACATAGAAGTCAATATTCGAGTAGGCTTAACGCTGATTTTAATTATGACATATATCAACTAAACATGCCTACTAATAGTAGTTTGTATAAAGGCACTGAAGTTTAGCTTTGTATCACGAATGTGGATTTAGTTGTCGAGGCCCGTAGGGCCAAGGCAAATAAACTACATGAGGGACAAAAGAAACCTCGCAGTGTCGAGGGGCACATTATGCTTTTTTGAAATCGATAAAACGCGATATTATAAGATTTTAACCAGCTGTTTTAGGTTATGTTGACGTCAGTTGACGTTTACCTATCGCCCCGCCGTCTACAAAAAGTATAAAACAATGGATTACTACTATTTTAATGACGATTTAAAAAACAAACACTGCATGGTCATCTTTTTCTTACCCAAGAATTCTATTTTGTTGTTCATGTTATCTTATTGCTGTTATATACACGTTGCCTAAAATTTTACTGAACATGACAATTCCATGAGTTGAAAAAGGTTCAAATACTATTTTCCATAAGAGCAACTGAAATACAAAAGGCAATACATATTTACTTTGGTAGTTAGGAAACAAGTAGGTAACATAGCTGTACAATTCAGTCAAAACAATTTAATAAAATTTAGCTAATTTTCAATTTAAAAAAGTTCTGAATTTGAAATGATGACGTTTTTAAAACTCTGTTATCATAAATATGCGGTAGTCGAAAAAGAATATGTATAAAACCCGTATCTAAAGCTTCTGTTTTACACGTTTGTATTAAGAATTTCCGTGCAAAAAAGTGGCACTTTACAGGGGTATAAGTAACTGAAATAAATTTTCATTATACAGGGCGCTCCACTTTTTGTAGCAGGACTTTAATAGTAGACAGAAAAACTTCGTTTTAAAGATACAGGGCGTTAAAATTTTCGAAAAAATATCATTTTTTCTATACAGTATTCCAACCAGCTGAGATAATTCAACTAAATTTGGTGTGCCACTCTAGCCTAAATGTTACTACATTCCATGACAATATCAAGGTCCTTGATAGACCAGTGGCGGAGATGAGGAGTTTCGCGACCAGTAAATTTAAAATTCACTAGTACGACCCTGTTGAAAATCGAAATTGTTTCTTTAATTCTCTACAAAAAATGTCTCTTCACATTTCCCCATATCTCCCACGGTTGCGTAGCAAGTTTCAATAGTTTGGTCAAATTCATGTTTTTTATTCAAAATAAACTCGAACTAATTTTGGGGTAGAATATTGTAATTAAATAGGTTACTTTCTTTATTACTTATTACTGGACATTGAAAATAAGGTTTTTTAAATTTATTCTTCCATTATTAGCAGAAGTACGAAAAACGGCTAGCATTTCCTTATTTTGTAAAGAAAAGTGTGCCTTGAAAAACAAAATCAGTTGTTAGTAATCTGTCACTTTACGGTGGAATCTAGAAGCGTGGTGGTACAAAGCTTTATTAGTTTTTCTTTAACAATTAAAATGCCTTTTTGTTTTACGAGTGAAGAACAAGCCGATATCCATTTCTGCTATGGAGTGGCAAATGGAAACTCCGCGGAAGCAGCTAGGGAGTACAGGAGAAGATTTCCGCGAAGACGACATCCGCATCCCTCAGTGTTTGTGAACATTCACCGATTTAGAACTCACGGACTTAAAACTAGACCTGATCAACGGCAAAACAGAATTAATATCCGGCAAGAAAGAACCAACAACAGGATTCTTCGTGAATTTGATAGGAATCCAACAACAAGCAGTCGAATAGCAGCTGGCGCCCTTCGTTCTTGCAATTCCAAAATTCTTCGAGTTTTGAAAAGGGATCACAGACATGCTTACCATTTGCAACCTGTCCAAGGTTTAACAGAAGGTGACGAAGAACAAAGGTTAGTTTTTTGCCGATGGGTTCTTAACTCAATTGAACAGAATAGAACTTTTTTGAATAACATATTATGGACTGACGAATCATGTTTTACTCGTCGGGGTGTGGTAAGCTTTCATAACCAGCATGTGTGGGCACATGAAAATCCACATGCTATTCGGCCAAGAAGTTTTCAGGTAGAATTTAGTGTGGTATGGTAGATAAGACATCATTAAAATGTTTCAGCACTCGTCCTCTACTTAACCATCGGACTTCAGAGTGAAGAAGTAGCTGCCCGACAGTCAATTTCATCGGTCAAGGTTTTGAATAATCTTCTTTGTAACGCTTGAGCTCTAATCTTCACAAATTTTACTACCAATTTTCTAACATTGTTTAGTTTTAGAAAGTTTCCACATAATGCTTGCTAATGAATAATGCAGTGGTAACAGAGAAGTGGCGGAAAACTTTCATCTTTAGGACATAACGCCACCAGACGCTTATCACAATCCACCATAGCTGGAGCGCCATCGGTTGTCAAGCCGACCATCTTCGATATTGGAATTTTTTCAGAAGAAATCATATTTTGAAATAAGGAAACAACTCCTGCCCAGTAGTATGTCCTTTTAGTGGAATACAATTCAAAAGATCTTTAATCGTAAAATCACTAAAAACCATCCTGACGAACACGACCATCTGGGAGTTGTCAACCACATCTGTTGATTCATCCAGTTGCAGTGAAAAATAAACACAGTTATCTAAGTTAGTTTTTAACTGTACAAAAATAGCATTGCTCATTACTTCTACTCGTCTCATCACTGTATTAGCAGAAAGTTGCATAGATTTTATAGCTGAAACTATGTCGTCTTTATTTGTTACGGTCTAAAACGACTTTTACGACACAGCGCCGGCTCATGCAAAAATTACGTGAAAGATAAACGGCCAGCTCGAAAGATATTTCTCTAAATCGGGACAATGACTCACCTAGGACCGCTGCCCAGCCCGCAACAAGATATGCCGACTATACATCAGTGGTGCGAGGGGTGGTCCTACAGGATATTACCTACGGGCAACGGTCTAAAAGACGGTAATCAATGATAAAATTAATTAAACGCCACCCGGTTTCATCGATATAAACGAAAATGCAAAGGTAGACCCAAAGTGAAACCGGGAAATCCAATGGGCCTGCCTTCCAACTTTACACCTTGGCCAAATCCAAAACTCAACGGAAGTAGAATATAGAAGTGCACAGTCTCATGACTCACGACGCTGCATCGGCAAGCGTCATACCCTACCTGCGACGGTTAAACACTCAGGCCACGCCGTACATTTATCTTTACACAGTATCTAACATAACCTGAAAATAAGCATGCACAAACTCGTAGGAAATCATAAGGCATCGTTGAATAAACCGTTCTATTGGCCTAAACACATGTAAATCAACTGGTACATTAATAAACATAGTAATAAATGGAGTAACTCTATAATCCAGCTGGGAGATGCTTTAATCCTAATCGACTATACTACCTAGCTAACACACTACTAAGTTAATTAGCTATTATAGGCGAATAGAATGGTCGTTCAGCAAATATGCACACCGATTATTAAAAAACTAATGAGTAAATAAGGTTTTACAAGCGGCCTCGAGTAGGATGGCCGCTCAGCAAATATGCACATTAATTATTAAGTCAACGAATGAGTGAATGAGTTTTTACAAGCGGCCTCGGTGAAGGCGGCAGTGAGTCAGCAAATAAGCACAGAAATGATACGTGAACAACTAAATGAATTCAGTTTACAAGCGGCTTCGGTGAAGGCGGCAGTGGATCAGCAAATAAGCACATAAATGATACGTGAACAACTGAATGAATTCGGTTTACAAGCGGTCTCGGTCCCTCCAAGACCGAAGCTGGCTCCTGACTGACTCCAAAACCGATGCCACTCTAAGTTTTTCGTGCCAAACGCCTCTGTCGCGCCACCAACTACAACCAATGACGACGCAGATCCCTTCATGTGGCCTCGCATGCCACGACCAGCGATGCCGTCTAAAAACGAAAGAGTGCGATGAAAGTTAAATTATTTAGGAAACTATCTCGCTTGCTCTAACAGACTGCGTTTTGAATTTCATCTAAACAAGCGCGCTTAAGCGCGACGAAACAAACACAGCTGAAAAGAAGACGGCTAGAGATTAGAGCGGTTTTGCTGAACTTTCTAGAAAAATAAAGTTGCGTGGGTGTCAAATCTTTAGAATTTTAAATACAATTAGATGGAATACTAACCTGAAAATATGACCGAAAAAACCTATATACAGGCGAACTAGTAATCTTTGTACCAAAAATACTCTAAATGGTCGCATAATTATCGAATTTAAAAATGGCCTGACATATTTCTAAAGTTGGCAAATAGCGAATCTGCAGCTTCTAAAACCGCCTGTTTTATAATTTCCCCGTTTGTATTAAGAATTTCCGTGCAAAAAAGTGGCACTTTACAGGGGTATAAGTAACTGAAATAAATTTTCATTATACAGGGCGCTCCACTTTTTTGTAGCAGGACTTTAATAGTAGACAGAAAAACTTCGTTTTAAAGATACAGGGCGTTAAAATTTTCGAAAAAATATCATTTTTTCTATACAGTATTCCAACCAGCTGAGATAATTCAACTAAATTTGGTGTGCCACTCTAGCCTAAATGTTACTACATTCCATGACAATATCAAGGTCCTTGATAGACCAGTGGCGGAGATGAGGAGTTTCGCGACCAGTAAATTTAAAATTCACTAGTACGACCCTGTTGAAAATCGAAATTGTTTCTTTTTTCAAAAAAAGCGTTTAATTCTCTACAAAAAATGTCTCTTCACATTTCCCCATATCTCCCACGGTTGCGTAGCAAGTTTCAATAGTTTGGTCAAATTCATGTTTTTTATTCAAAATAAACTCGAACTAATTTTGGGGTAGAATATTGTAATTAAATAGGTTACTTTCTTTATTACTTATTACTGGACATTGAAAATAAGGTTTTTTAAATTTATTCTTCCATTATTAGCAGAAGTACGAAAAACGGCTAGCATTTCCTTATTTTGTAAAGAAAAGTGTGCCTTGAAAAACAAAATCAGTTGTTAGTAATCTGTCACTTTACGGTGGAATCTAGAAGCGTGGTGGTACAAAGCTTTATTAGTTTTTCTTTAACAATTAAAATGCCTTTTTGTTTTACGAGTGAAGAACAAGCCGATATCCATTTCTGCTATGGAGTGGCAAATGGAAACTCCGCGGAAGCAGCTAGGGAGTACAGGAGAAGATTTCCGCGAAGACGACATCCGCATCCCTCAGTGTTTGTGAACATTCACCGATTTAGAACTCACGGACTTAAAACTAGACCTGATCAACGGCAAAACAGAATTAATATCCGGCAAGAAAGAACCAACAACAGGATTCTTCGTGAATTTGATAGGAATCCAACAACAAGCAGTCGAATAGCAGCTGGCGCCCTTCGTTCTTGCAATTCCAAAATTCTTCGAGTTTTGAAAAGGGATCACAGACATGCTTACCATTTGCAACCTGTCCAAGGTTTAACAGAAGGTGACGAAGAACAAAGGTTAGTTTTTTGCCGATGGGTTCTTAACTCAATTGAACAGAATAGAACTTTTTTGAATAACATATTATGGACTGACGAATCATGTTTTACTCGTCGGGGTGTGGTAAGCTTTCATAACCAGCATGTGTGGGCACATGAAAATCCACATGCTATTCGGCCAAGAAGTTTTCAGGTAGAATTTAGTGTGGTATGGTAGATAAGACATCATTAAAATGTTTCAGCACTCGTCCTCTACTTAACCATCGGACTTCAGAGTGAAGAAGTAGCTGCCCGACAGTCAATTTCATCGGTCAAGGTTTTGAATAATCTTCTTTGTAACGCTTGAGCTCTAATCTTCACAAATTTTACTACCAATTTTCTAACATTGTTTAGTTTTAGAAAGTTTCCACATAATGCTTGCTAATGAATAATGCAGTGGTAACAGAGAAGTGGCGGAAAACTTTCATCTTTAGGACATAACGCCACCAGACGCTTATCACAATCCACCATAGCTGGAGCGCCATCGGTTGTCAAGCCGACCATCTTCGATATTGGAATTTTTTCAGAAGAAATCATATTTTGAAATAAGGAAACAACTCCTGCCCAGTAGTATGTCCTTTTAGTGGAATACAATTCAAAAGATCTTTAATCGTAAAATCACTAAAAACCATCCTGACGAACACGACCATCTGGGAGTTGTCAACCACATCTGTTGATTCATCCAGTTGCAGTGAAAAATAAACACAGTTATCTAAGTTAGTTTTTAACTGTACAAAAATAGCATTGCTCATTACTTCTACTCGTCTCATCACTGTATTAGCAGAAAGTTGCATAGATTTTATAGCTGAAACTATGTCGTCTTTATTTGTTACGGTCTAAAACGACTTTTACGACACAGCGCCGGCTCATGCAAAAATTACGTGAAAGATAAACGGCCAGCTCGAAAGATATTTCTCTAAATCGGGACAATGACTCACCTAGGACCGCTGCCCAGCCCGCAACAAGATATGCCGACTATACATCAGTGGTGCGAGGGGTGGTCCTACAGGATATTACCTACGGGCAACGGTCTAAAAGACGGTAATCAATGATAAAATTAATTAAACGCCACCCGGTTTCATCGATATAAACGAAAATGCAAAGGTAGACCCAAAGTGAAACCGGGAAATCCAATGGGCCTGCCTTCCAACTTTACACCTTGGCCAAATCCAAAACTCAACGGAAGTAGAATATAGAAGTGCACAGTCTCATGACTCACGACGCTGCATCGGCAAGCGTCATACCCTACCTGCGACGGTTAAACACTCAGGCCACGCCGTACATTTATCTTTACACAGTATCTAACATAACCTGAAAATAAGCATGCACAAACTCGTAGGAAATCATAAGGCATCGTTGAATAAACCGTTCTATTGGCCTAAACACATGTAAATCAACTGGTACATTAATAAACATAGTAATAAATGGAGTAACTCTATAATCCAGCTGGGAGATGCTTTAATCCTAATCGACTATACTACCTAGCTAACACACTACTAAGTTAATTAGCTATTATAGGCGAATAGAATGGTCGTTCAGCAAATATGCACACCGATTATTAAAAAACTAATGAGTAAATAAGGTTTTACAAGCGGCCTCGAGTAGGATGGCCGCTCAGCAAATATGCACATTAATTATTAAGTCAACGAATGAGTGAATGAGTTTTTACAAGCGGCCTCGGTGAAGGCGGCAGTGAGTCAGCAAATAAGCACAGAAATGATACGTGAACAACTAAATGAATTCAGTTTACAAGCGGCTTCGGTGAAGGCGGCAGTGGATCAGCAAATAAGCACATAAATGATACGTGAACAACTGAATGAATTCGGTTTACAAGCGGTCTCGGTCCCTCCAAGACCGAAGCTGGCTCCTGACTGACTCCAAAACCGATGCCACTCTAAGTTTTTCGTGCCAAACGCCTCTGTCGCGCCACCAACTACAACCAATGACGACGCAGATCCCTTCATGTGGCCTCGCATGCCACGACCAGCGATGCCGTCTAAAAACGAAAGAGTGCGATGAAAGTTAAATTATTTAGGAAACTATCTCGCTTGCTCTAACAGACTGCGTTTTGAATTTCATCTAAACAAGCGCGCTTAAGCGCGACGAAACAAACACAGCTGAAAAGAAGACGGCTAGAGATTAGAGCGGTTTTGCTGAACTTTCTAGAAAAATAAAGTTGCGTGGGTGTCAAATCTTTAGAATTTTAAATACAATTAGATGGAATACTAACCTGAAAATATGACCGAAAAAACCTATATACAGGCGAACTAGTAATCTTTGTACCAAAAATACTCTAAATGGTCGCATAATTATCGAATTTAAAAATGGCCTGACATATTTCTAAAGTTGGCAAATAGCGAATCTGCAGCTTCTAAAACCGCCTGTTTTATAATTTCCCCGTTTGTATTAAGAATTTCCGTGCAAAAAAGTGGCACTTTACAGGGGTATAAGTAACTGAAATAAATTTTCATTATACAGGGCGCTCCACTTTTTTGTAGCAGGACTTTAATAGTAGACAGAAAAACTTCGTTTTAAAGATACAGGGCGTTAAAATTTTCGAAAAAATATCATTTTTTCTATACAGTATTCCAACCAGCTGAGATAATTCAACTAAATTTGGTGTGCCACTCTAGCCTAAATGTTACTACATTCCATGACAATATCAAGGTCCTTGATAGACCAGTGGCGGAGATGAGGAGTTTCGCGACCAGTAAATTTAAAATTCACTAGTACGACCCTGTTGAAAATCGAAATTGTTTCTTTTTTCAAAAAAAGCGTTTAATTCTCTACAAAAAATGTCTCTTCACATTTCCCCATATCTCCCACGGTTGCGTAGCAAGTTTCAATAGTTTGGTCAAATTCATGTTTTTTATTCAAAATAAACTCGAACTAATTTTGGGGTAGAATATTGTAATTAAATAGGTTACTTTCTTTATTACTTATTACTGGACATTGAAAATAAGGTTTTTTAAATTTATTCTTCCATTATTAGCATAAGTACGAAAAACGGCTAGCATTTCCTTATTTTGTAAAGAAAAGTGTGCCTTGAAAAACAAAATCAGTTGTTAGTAATCTGTCACTTTACGGTGGAATCTAGAAGCGTGGTGGTACAAAGCTTTATTAGTTTTTCTTTAACAATTAAAATGCCTTTTTGTTTTACGAGTGAAGAACAAGCCGATATCCATTTCTGCTATGGAGTGGCAAATGGAAACTCCGCGGAAGCAGCTAGGGAGTACAGGAGAAGATTTCCGCGAAGACGACATCCGCATCCCTCAGTGTTTGTGAACATTCACCGATTTAGAACTCACGGACTTAAAACTAGACCTGATCAACGGCAAAACAGAATTAATATCCGGCAAGAAAGAACCAACAACAGGATTCTTCGTGAATTTGATAGGAATCCAACAACAAGCAGTCGAATAGCAGCTGGCGCCCTTCGTTCTTGCAATTCCAAAATTCTTCGAGTTTTGAAAAGAGATCACAGACATGCTTACCATTTGCAACCTGTCCAAGGTTTAACAGAAGGTGACGAAGAACATAGGTTAGTTTTTTGCCGATGGGTTCTTAACTCAATTGAACAGAATAGAACTTTTTTGAATAACATATTATGGACTGACGAATCATGTTTTACTCGTCGGGGTGTGGTAAGCTTTCATAACCAGCATGTGTGGGCACATGAAAATCCACATGCTATTCGGCCAAGAAGTTTTCAGGTAGAATTTAGTGTGGTATGGTAGATAAGACATCATTAAAATGTTTCAGCACTCGTCCTCTACTTAACCATCGGACTTCAGAGTGAAGAAGTAGCTGCCCGACAGTCAATTTCATCGGTCAAGGTTTTGAATAATCTTCTTTGTAACGCTTGAGCTCTAATCTTCACAAATTTTACTACCAATTTTCTAACATTGTTTAGTTTTAGAAAGTTTCCACATAATGCTTGCTAATGAATAATGCAGTGGTAACAGAGAAGTGGCGGAAAACTTTCATCTTTAGGACATAACGCCACCAGACGCTTATAACAATCCACCATAGCTGGAGCGCCATCGGTTGTCAAGCCGACCATCTTCGATATTGGAATTTTTTCAGAAGAAATCATATTTTGAAATAAGGAAACAACTCCTGCCCAGTAGTATGTCGTTTTAGTGGAATACAATTCAAAAGATCTTTAATCGTAAAATCACTAAAAACCATCCTGACGAACACGACCATCTGGGAGTTGTCAACCACATCTGTTGATTCATCCAGTTGCAGTGAAAAATAAACACAGTTATCTAAGTTAGTTTTTAACTGTACAAAAATAGCATTGCTCATTACTTCTACTCGTCTCATCACTGTATTAGCAGAAAGTTGCATAGATTTTATAGCTGAAACTATGTCGTCTTTATTTGTTACGGTCTAAAACGACTTTTACGACACAGCGCCGGCTCATGCAAAAATTACGTGAAAGATAAACGGCCAGCTCGAAAGATATTTCTCTAAATCGGGACAATGACTCACCTAGGACCGCTGCCCAGCCCGCAACAAGATATGCCGACTATACATCAGTGGTGCGAGGGGTGGTCCTACAGGATATTACCTACGGGCAACGGTCTAAAAGACGGTAATCAATGATAAAATTAATTAAACGCCACCCGGTTTCATCGATATAAACGAAAATGCAAAGGTAGACCCAAAGTGAAACCGGGAAATCCAATGGGCCTGCCTTCCAACTTTACACCTTGGCCAAATCCAAAACTCAACGGAAGTAGAATATAGAAGTGCACAGTCTCATGACTCACGACGCTGCATCGGCAAGCGTCATACCCTACCTGCGACGGTTAAACACTCAGGCCACGCCGTACATTTATCTTTACACAGTATCTAACATAACCTGAAAATAAGCATGCACAAACTCGTAGGAAATCATAAGGCATCGTTCAATAAACCGTTCTATTGGCCTAAACACATGTAAATCAACTGGTACATTAATAAACATAGTAATAAATGGAGTAACTCTATAATCCAGCTGGGAGATGCTTTAATCCTAATCGACTATACTACCTAGCTAACACACTACTAAGTTAATTAGCTATTATAG
This sequence comes from Agriotes lineatus, assembly GCA_940337035.1. Taxonomy (NCBI): domain Eukaryota; kingdom Metazoa; phylum Arthropoda; class Insecta; order Coleoptera; family Elateridae; genus Agriotes; species Agriotes lineatus. The sequence continues at coordinate 24,649 of CALNHX010002884.1, forward strand.
GGGAATAGAATGGTCGTTCAGCAAATATGCACACCGATTATTAAAAAACTAATGAGTAAATAAGGTTTTACAAGCGGCCTCGAGTAGGATGGCCGCTCAGCAAATATGCACATTAATTATTAAGTCAACGAATGAGTGAATGAGTTTTTACAAGCGGCCTCGGTGAAGGCGGCAGTGAGTCAGCAAATAAGCACAGAAATGATACGTGAACAACTAAATGAATTCAGTTTACAAGCGGCTTCGGTGAAGGCGGCAGTGGATCAGCAAATAAGCACATAAATGATACGTGAACAACTGAATGAATTCGGTTTACAAGCGGTCTCGGTCCCTCCAAGACCGAAGCTGGCTCCTGACTGACTCCAAAACCGATGCCACTCTAAGTTTTTCGTGCCAAACGCCTCTGTCGCGCCACCAACTACAACCAATGACGGCGCAGATCCCTTCATGTGGCCTCGCATGCCACGACCAGCGATGCCGTCTAAAAACGAAAGAGTGCGATGAAAGTTAAATTATTTAGGAAACTATCTCGCTTGCTCTAATAGACTGCGTTTTGAATTTGATCTAAACAAGCGCGCTTAAGCGCGACGAAACAAACACAGCTGAAAAGAAGACGGCTAGAGATTAGAGCGGTTTTGCTGAACTTTCTAGAAAAATAAAGTTGCGTGGGTGTCAAATCTTTAGAATTTTAAATACAATTAGATGGAATACTAACGTGAAAATATGACCGAAAAAACCTATATACAGGCGAACTAGTAATCTTTGTACCAAAAATACTCTAAATGGTCGCATAATTATCGAATTTAAAAATGGCCTGACATATTTCTAAAGTTGGCAAATAGCGAATCTGCAGCTTCTAAAACCGCCTGTTTTATAATTTCCCCGTTTGTATTAAGAATTTCCGTGCAAAAAAGTGGCACTTTACAGGGGTATAAGTAACTGAAATAAATTTTCATTATACAGGGCGCTCCACTTTTTTGTAGCAGGACTTTAATAGTAGACAGAAAAACTTCGTTTTAAAGATACAGGGCGTTAAAATTTTCGAAAAAATATCATTTTTTCTATACAGTATTCCAACCAGCTGAGATAATTCAACTAAATTTGGTGTGCCACTCTAGCCTAAATGTTACTACATTCCATGACAATATCAAGGTCCTTGATAGACCAGTGGCGGAGATGAGGAGTTTCGCGACCAGTAAATTTAAAATTCACTAGTACGACCCTGTTGAAAATCGAAATTGTTTCTTTTTTCAAAAAAAGAGTTTAATTCTCTACAAAAAATATCTCTTCACATTTCCCCATATCTCCCACGGTTGCGTAGCAAGTTTCAATAGTTTGGTCAAATTCATGTTTTTTATTCAAAATAAACTCGAACTAATTTTGGGGTAGAATATTGTAATTAAATAGGTTACTTTCTTTATTACTTATTACTGGACATTGAAAATAAGGTTTTTTAAATTTATTCTTCCATTATTAGCATAAGTACGAAAAACGGCTAGCATTTCCTTATTTTGTAAAGAAAAGTGTGCCTTGAAAAACAAAATCAGTTGTTAGTAATCTGTCACTTTACGGTGGAATCTAGAAGCGTGGTGGTACAAAGCTTTATTAGTTTTTCTTTAACAATTAAAATGCCTTTTTGTTTTACGAGTGAAGAACAAGCCGATATCCATTTCTGCTATGGAGTGGCAAATGGAAACTCCGCGGAAGCAGCTAGGGAGTACAGGAGAAGATTTCCGCGAAGACGACATCCGCATCCCTCAGTGTTTGTGAACATTCACCGATTTAGAACTCACGGACTTAAAACTAGACCTGATCAACGGCAAAACAGAATTAATATCCGGCAAGAAAGAACCAACAACAGGATTCTTCGTGAATTTGATAGGAATCCAACAACAAGCAGTCGAATAGCAGCTGGCGCCCTTCGTTCTTGCAATTCCAAAATTCTTCGAGTTTTGAAAAGAGATCACAGACATGCTTACCATTTGCAACCTGTCCAAGGTTTAACAGAAGGTGACGAAGAACATAGGTTAGTTTTTTGCCGATGGGTTCTTAACTCAATTGAACAGAATAGAACTTTTTTGAATAACATATTATGGACTGACGAATCATGTTTTACTCGTCGGGGTGTGGTAAGCTTTCATAACCAGCATGTGTGGGCACATGAAAATCAACATGCTATTCGGCCAAGAAGTTTTCAGGTAGAATTTAGTGTTAATGTTTGGCTTGGAGTTTATAACAATTACCTGTTTGGGCCCTATTTCTTACCAGAACGCGTGAATGGTGAAATTTTTTTTGCAATTTTTATTAACAGAGCATGGTAATATGTGGGAAGAAGTTCCACTGAATTTAAGATTAATCGCTTGGTTCCAACTTGACGGTTGTCCAGCCCATTTTCATAGAAATGTAAGAAATTGGTTGGATAACAATTTTCCAGAGAGATGGATCGCACGTAGTGGGACGATCCGTTGGCCACCACGTTCCCCCGACCTTACTCCTTTGGACCTTTTCGTATGGGGATTTTTGAAAGAAATGGCATATGCGACTCCTGTGGGCACAAGGGAAGGACTTATTGGCCGCATTCAAAATGCTTGTGATGAATTGAGAAATCGCAATTTAGTTGCTGCTGTGCAATCCGTTAGACGTCGGTGTGAACTATGTGTTCAGCAAAATGGTTCATATTTCGAACATCTTCTTTAAACTAGTATTTTACGGTAGCTGTGAATAATAATTTAATTAAAATTAATAATTTAATTAAATTACATGTTTCGTTAACAAAGGTAGACCTTATTAACATTTGAACGATTTAGAATAAAAATAAATGTTTCCCATATTTGAAAACCTTATTTTCAATGTCCACTAATAAGTAATAAAGAATGTAACCTATTTAATTACAATATTCTACCCCAAAACTAGTTCGAGTTTATTTTGAATAAAAACATGAATGTGACCAAACTATTGAAAATTGCTACGCAACCGTGGGAGATATGGGGAAATGTGAAGGGACATATTTTGTAGAGAATTAAACGGTTTTTTGAAAAAAGAAACAATTTCGATTTTCAACAGGGTCGTACTAGTGAATTTTTAAATTTATTGGTCGCGAAACCCCTCATCTCCGCCACTGGTCGATGGAGAACCTTGATATTGTCATGGAATGTAGTAGCATTTAGGCTAGAGTTGCACACCAAATTTAGTTGAATTATTTCAGCTGGTTGGGATACTGTATAGAAAAAATGATATTTTTTCGAAAATTTTAACGCCCTGTATCTTAAAAACGAAGAGTTTCAGGGCCTATGTTCATATGCAATTTTTGCCTTGAAATAAGTTTTTCTGGGATTGAATAACAAAACACCATTTGAACTCTGGACAGACAGAAAACGTGATGTAAGTAACCTTAGAATTTTTGGTAGTACAGTTATGGTGCATGTGTCCAAAGATAAAAGATTGAAATGGGACAAGAAAGCAGAAAAGGGGATTCTTGTGGGTTATGGCGAAACTATTAAAGGCTATAGAGTATACCATCCAAGAAAAAAATCCGTAACAATCAGCAGGGATGTCATCATAATGGAAAACAAAGAACACAAAGTTGACACCATGATAAACAGTGAAGTAAACATAAGCGTGAACAAAAATGAAGAAATATCAGCATCAGTGGGGGATAGCGAAGATGAAAATCCTCAGAGAGTTGAACTAGATGAGATAAACAGCTTTGAAGAAAATGAGGAGCTTATTGAAAGTGATGACAGCGACTACATTCCTCAAGATGAAGTAGAAATTCCAGATTCAAGACGGATATCCGAAAGGAAACCAAAGCCCAGAAAATTTGATGATTATGTGACTTACATGTGCACAGGAAACGTTGACATGAACATTGATCCAGTCACAGTTGAGGATGCTTTGTCAAGGTCAGATAAAGCTAATTACAAATATAAGCTGTAACTAGAGGACTAATAAAGCTCGAAAGAAAATTCAGATTAGAGGTGCAAATGGACATGCCTTGTTTGCTGACTATGGATGCCATAATCAATATGCCGTGTCTTTAATATGGATCTTTGCTTAAGGCCTCATTTTAAGATGATTTTTAGAGGGCGAATTTATTCTCAAATCAGAATCAGCATATACAGGGCGCCCAACTTAAATGTACGCAGCTTCAAGCAAGTGGGTATGCAACACACATTAGATTTGCTCATAGTATGTTGTTGGCACTATGTCAAATTCGAGGTTAGCAGGTTAGGTTCTGCGTCAGTTTTTATTATAACTTTTCTTTTCGCCAGGAAGTTATTTTTAAGATTGTGGTATACTTTTGATGCACTCTCTATTCTGTTGTGTATTTCCATTTCGTGGTTACCGGTACTGTCGAGGTACACTCCTAAGTATTTAAAGGTGTTTAAGTTGTCTATCATGTTTACTTGTACATCTGATTTCCCACTGATCATAATTTTTATTTTTTCTTCGTTTATTTTTAATTTCTCTCTTGTTAATTCTTCTTCCCATATGTATACATTGTTCTTCAGGTCCCTTTCGTTCTTTGCAAATATGACGGGGTCGTCAGCAAACGCGCACTCACTTATCCGAACTAGTTCTAATTTTCGATTCCCCACATTTACTTTTGATGCTCTTTTTCTTGCTTCTTTTATTACATCGTCCATGGCCACGTTAAATAGTGTTGGACTTAACACCCCTGCTTGCCGTAATCCGTCGTTTACCGGGAACTCTCGTGATTGCATGCTATCAGTTCTTATGATGTTTCTGTTGTTTTTATGCAAGCTCATTATGGCTCTTAATAATTCTCGGTTGATTTTTCTTTTTATTAAGCTTTCCTCCACAATTGATCTTGATACTCTGTCGAATGCCTTGTCTAAATAGAGAAACGCTAGATATATTTTGGTGTTTGTCTTCCTTGTCCTTTCCATCATCTGTTTAATTGTGAATATATGATCGTGTATACTCCTGCCTTTCCCGAAGCCACTTTGCGACTTTTCAAGTTGTGGGTCTAGTACTTGTGTCAATTCTGTTTCGAGAATTCGCTTATAAACCTTTGATACTATACTCATCAGAGTAATCCCTCGATAATTGTTACAGTCTCTGCGCTCTCCCTTGTTGTGTATTGGTACAATAATTCCTGTTCCAGTCTTTCGGTACTTTACCATCATCCCAGGTCTTGCTAGATATTTTCGTTTTCGCCTTTCCTTTTTGAAGTTTCTTTATGGCTTCCTTCACGTCTCTTGGCTGGATATGTTTACCTTGTTGTTGGGTTTCCTCTGTACTGTACGTTCCTTCTTGGGTTTTTCCCCAGTCCCTTTGTTCAACAATTTCTCGTAATATCGTCTCATCTTTCTATTATATCCTCTTCTGATGCTAGTACTGTTCCGTTTTCATCTTTGATTTGCTTGATTGTTTCTCTTTTCTTGTCTGATCTTAAGTTTTTCAATGTGTTGTAGAACAATTTTCGATGCGTATGGAAATCCGTTTCCATTTTCTTGCCAAAATCTTCCCAGGATACTCTTTTAGTTTGTAATCTTGGTACGTGTCATTATTTCTAATACGCAGATATGCTTTGCATTTTTCTTTCTTTATTCACACTGTCGTTCCACCAGGCCGTTTGCTTTCTGTTTTTATTCAATTCCGATATGCCACATGTTTCCCTTGCTGCGTTTATTAGAATGCTTTTGAAGGTTTTCGATATTTCCTCTACGTCGCGATTTTCAAATTCTCTCGATGCATTTATCATTTCCTCAACTTTATTACTATATTTGAGCGCTACTTCTCTATTTGTTAATCTGTAGGTCTTTATTGTCTCTTTACTGTTACCTTTTCGTATTTATAATTTACTATTGTTACTGCTAGGTTTCTTGGCATCCTATCTTCGTTTTCGCTTTTAGCAGGTAGTGGTCACTATTTATCTCGGGCCTTCTGTTAACTCTGACATCTATTATTTCACGTCTAATGCTCCTACATGCTAAAACATAGTCAATAATTGGATTTCCTTTCTGCTTGGGACTTCTCTCGTGTATTTGTGCCCGTCCTTGTGCTGGAAAAATGTGTCCATCACTACTAGGTTATGTAGCACACAAAAATCTATAATTCTATGCCCATTATTGTTTCCATTGCCTTTCCATACTTTTCTATTACGTCACTTGGCCGGTCGTCTCTTACGCCAACTCTGCCATTTAGATCACCCAATGTCAATATTTTTACCTTACAGCTTTCTACTATTTCTGATACTTCTTCCCAAAATGTACTTTTGGCTTCTGCTTTCTCGTCATCATTCGGTCCGTACTATTACTAAATGTATTCTATTTCTTTCTCCATTTGCAGTTCAATCTTCATTATTCTTTCTGATGTACATTTCCAATTAGTTATGTATTTTGCCACTCCTTTTTGCACTATACACCCTACTCCTCCTTTAGCCCTTTCTTCATGCTTAACTCCGCTTAGTATCATTATATGTCCTTCCTCTAGTTCTGTGCCTTTTTTCCTTTGTGTTTAGTTTCGTAATTGCTAAAATGTTTATATCAATTTCTTCGAATTCCTTGACAAGTTCTTTTTCTTTTCCGTGTATCCCTCTAATGTTCCATGTTGCTATGTCCATTGTTTGCCTTGTCGTTTCCATATTCTGCTTAAGATTGCCTTCCATTAATCGTTTTTTGAATTCATGTCTTCTGTCCGTTTTGGTCTTTTGCTTCTTGAAATTATTAATCGTTCTTCATCCTTGTTCCATTTCCACTCCTGCCCGTCAATTATTACTTTCTGGAATGCGATTTTTATTTTCCGCCCTTCCTTCAGTTCTTCTTCTTTGTAATTTCTCAATTTATTTTTATTTTTCATTACTTCCATTTTATCATATGCGCTATTAAGTTCAATAAGATACGTTTTTATGCCCAACTTGGTGGCCGATTTAACATTTATTTTTATTTCTAATTGGTTTTCTATGAAATCCTTCATTACTTGCTTTGGTGTTAGATTCTTATTTTCATCTATCCTTATACTACGATGTTATTTCTTCCTTTATTTCTTTCCATTGCATCCAATCTGGCATTTATTGTCTTCATTTCTCTTTTTAGTTCTATATTTCATTTTTCGTTTGTTCATTTTCTGCTTTCAGTTCCTTTATCTCTCTACTATATACTTTTGTTCTTCTCTCGTTCCTTTTATCTCTTCTGTTAACGACTGCATACCTTTCAATATTTTTCCTAGCTTATCTTCATCGTCTTTTGTTTTGCTTTTGCTAGAAGAGCGTGATGTTTTCTTGCTCTTTTAAACGTGTCTTCCTCCTCTCCGCTCTCCCAATTTCTTCTTTTTTTTCCTTCGTCTGTTGTATCTTCTTCGCTATCCATTTTCAGTTTCCCTTTTTAAATTTTTAATTATGTATTTTTACGCAAATCAGCTGTTTCAAATTTTGTTCGACCGGTCGATGTCCCGTTGAGATCGACGGTCGGCGTTATCTTGGGTGCACCGTGATAGGAGCCGCTGTCCGGCCACCTGCCCGCCTCTCGTACGCTATATTCTTCTGGACACTATTTCTGCTTAGTTTGCTCTTAATTCTATTTTACTTTACTGTTTCGGAGCTAATAAAGAACGACCGCACCAGAATCCAGCTACTCACTACTAGAAACAGCATAGTTTTTTGAGATAAACATTGAACAATTTTACAATTTCAGGCTTTACAAAACAGTTGCCAAATTTTACAAAAAAAATATAACCTCTAATTATACCTACATTATGTCTTCTTCTTCTTCTTCTTCTTGAGCCCTTTAAATCCATTTTTTGATGTACGCCTTCTCTAACGTTTTCCATCTATCTCGATTTTGTGCTATTTGAATCCAGTTTAATCCAGCCGTTTTCTTAAAGTCATCATACCAGCGCATGGGTGGTCGTCCTCTTCCCCTTTTGTGTTCATATGGTCTCCATTCTATTATTTTTCGATTCCATCTGCTTGTGCTGCTTCTGGCTACATGTCCTGCATAGCTCCATTTCAGTTGGGTGATTTTAACTCCTATGTCTGTCACTTTGGTGATGTCTCTAATTCTTTCGTTTCGGACTTTATCCTTCCTTGTGATGTTCAGCATTGCCCTTTCCATCGCTCGTTGAGCTACCCTTATTGACTCGATATTTTCTTTCGTTGTTGCCCAATTTTCCGCTCCATAGGTCATAGATGGCAGAATACACTGGTCGAACACTTTAGTTTTCAGACTTTGGCTATTTTGCTATTTTTTAGGATGTACGGCAATTTTCCAAAGGCAGCCCATCCTGCTGTATTCTTCTTTTTATTTCTTCCTTCTCACTACATGTTCCTAGTTCTAATCTCTGCCCCAGGTATATGTATTCAGTTACTCTTTCAATTTGAGTTCCCTCCACATTGATTTGTATTTCTGGTCCAGGGTACATTGTTTTCGTTTTGTCCAAGTTCATAGTTAGTCCTACTTTTTTCGATTCCCTATTAAGATCGATGATCATCTCTTCTAGTTCCTCTTTACTTTGTAATATAAGAACAATGTCGTCGGCATAACGTAGATTAGTTAACCCTTCCCCGTTCACGTTTATTCCCTTCTCGGTCCAATTTACTTTCTTGAATATATCTTCAAGCGCTAAAGTAAAGAGTTTCGGGGAGAGCGTATCACCCTGCCTTACTCCTCTCTTTAAAGTACCTCTGTGCATGTTAGCCAGGAGATCCTATTGGATGGTCTGGCTGCCGCTTGTACTAGTTCTTTAGCGCTATCCAGGGTGCACGTGTAGCCTAGCTTCTGCTACGGACGCGAACTAGCTAGAGGTACTTTAACATACACATATTTTACTGTGCATTTCCCTTGCCATACAATAAATAAATAAATACTCCTCTCTTGATTGGGACTGGTTTGGATTTCTCATGTAGAATATATGTTGCTGTGGTTTCATTATTCAGTTATCTTATGAGTTGGATATATCTGTGGTCAATTCGGCTATTTGCCAACGAGTTGTATATAGCCCAATGCTCTACACTGTCGAATGCTTTACTATAGTCTATAAAAGCGAGGTGTAAGGGGAATCCATATTCATTCGATTTTTCACTGATTATTTTCATTGTTAATAGATAGTCTCTGGTGCTGTAGTTTTTTTCTGAATCCCGCTTGCTCTTGTGATTGATATTCATCTAATTTTCTTACCAGTCTATTATTGCTTATTTTTGTCATCAGCTTGTATATGTGTGATAGCAGGCTGATCGGTCTATAATTGTCTAGTTTTGTATTTTCACCCTTCTTGTACAGTAGTATGACATTGGAGTTTTTCCAAGCTTTAGGTATTTCAGCTTCTTTCAGGCACCTGTTAAGCAGCTTTGTTATTTTTGAAATTAAATTTTCTCCACCTTCTCTGATCATGTCTATTGATATATCATCATCACCTCTGACTTTATTAGTTTTCATGTCTTTTATTGCTGCTTGTACTTTTTCCATTGTTATGTCTGGCTGTTCTTCAGATCCTATGTTTTGTATTTTTACGGTTGCTTTGTTATCACCTTCCCTTTCCGGCTTTATTTTAGATTCATATAAATCTGTGTAAAATTCTTCCACTATTGTTAGAATTTCATTTCTGTTGTGAATAACAATTCCTCTTTCTTCCTTCTTTCCAGTTTATGTTTGAGACATTGTGTTATCTAAATTTTTAAAACCCTATTAGAAAACAACTTACTGCTGATATGTGTAATTTGGGTTGCAGATTTTACTGACATGACTCAGTGAATGAAGTGTAGTTTGCATTAATACGGCAAAACCCATAGAAAATAGTAATATTTGCAGCTAGATAACTGTTTTGAAAACCGAGTTTTGAAATTGTATGTAGTGTTGCACTTTGCATATTGTAATATTATACTTCTTACATATTTTGAACGCATCAATGAACAGTTTAAAACTATGACTGCTATTTTCAGAGGGTCGTGATTCTGCTTTACTCTTGGGCTGGTATCGTGGCACAACTTCTGTCTATGTCTGGCCTAGTGGGTAGCTTGATGGATAGAATAGTTGGTTGATTTTTTAATCTAATCAGATCATCGTTTTGGCGATCATGCTCTTGATTTGCTGTTTTCCAGTTCACCCTCTACCACTAATCTCTCTAAATTGTCGGTGTTTGTTCTAGCGATGTGTCTACAACATTTTAATATGGGCGTACTTGCATTTTTGCAGTTCTTCTGGCAATTCAGGCGATGCCGAATATCCTTTACCATTATCACATTTCCAGTGTATCAGTTCCTATATTGGGATTTAACGTCTGCACTAATTTACACAAATGTTGGAAATGCAAAATGTTTTTATAATTTCGTATTGGTTTCAGAAGATGGCGCTATCTACCATGTTCGTTAAAGATCTCTCACCACTCGTCTAGCCATTTCATCTCCAATCTAGTTTTATTGTAGCTGATAGCAAGGTGGTAGTTGTTACTTTCCACTTTTAGTTTTTCCATTAATTCTCCTATATCCTTTTGTGTATTTGCAGATAAGATAGTGTTATCACCATATAGTAGGTTATTAGCTTTCCCCTCGCCTATGGCAATTCCACCAGTCCAGTTCTCTAGCATTCTCCTCGTTACGTATTCGCGGTTATGAATAGATAATAGTATAGTCAACTGTCTCGTTGTTTTGACTTTACAGGGTTCCAATATATCTACCTTTCCATTGAACCTCGTCTTTGCAGCAGGTATAGGAGAAATTAGGTGGTTCAACACTCCTAGTTCAGATAATATGACTCATAATTTATTTCACTTCAGGCTTTAAAAGCTCTTCGATAACCAGTGAAGAATTTCTATTAATTTCTTGATAATCTGTCTGAGATGTAATATGTGTTATATGGATATTTAACTAGGTGTAATTACATGTTTTAATAACTTATGAGATGTCATAACTCTGTTACTTCGATGACATTGGCGTAGTCGTCTATAACAACCCATGTTTTCCTATTTAAGCAATGTGAATAATTTTGAAATAAAACACAGAGAATAGATATATGTATTTTTATTTCTTATGCCTAGTCAATTCATTCACATTAATTTACACTCAGACTTCAATAACATAGTTTGAATTAAAACTAAGATAAGTTACGGAAAACGCAGGCCATCAAGTGAGTTTAACAATGATAATCACACTCAAGGACACTTTAAATATGGGTATTTAAACAACCTGTTAGAAGTAATTGTGTATGGTGTAATTTCATAATAAGAACTCGATGATCTGCGTTATGCAATTCGTTTATTTTGGTTGAATTAAAATAAAATAGTTAATATAATAGAACATAAATGACACTATTATTTTATCACAACTATTAAAGCCCTTAAGGGGCCAATACTGCTATAAATGGTAACTATTTGGCACCACTTATGTAACCTTCAATGAGCAATTATAATGGCGTGATTAAACTGACTACATTCGTAATATTTAAATGGTACAAGCACGAATAATTCTTAAAGTATTACTGATCTCTAGAATTAATGCTTTATTCACAGCGTGCAATTTCATTGTTGTTTCTAGTATGTACCGGTTGGAAGTCGGCAAGTTTTCCTTCCGGAATGTGAACTGTTGTATATTCGATATAGAAATAAGCTACTTATTGTTGCCAGACTCGTTTAAGACTGATCAAGTATTACTTGGTGGAATTTAAATATCTCTACAGTAAAATCAATATCATACGATATACGAGTTTTAAATTAAGAACAAAATTAAATACATAATTACGTAAAAAGTACCTACATCAAAATTTATTATTGTAACTATCTAACAAAAGTACGGCGGTATCAAACGATTTTCAGTTGTATTATATACAGTTTCACTTAATTAACATTCACTGAGATACTTATCACTGTTTGCAAAATAGAAACTCTATTCTAAAGTCAGTAGACAAAAGTGTAGCAGATGAAAAAACTTGATTGAGTTCTAAAATTTAAAGATGTTAGTTTATAACTGTACGAATACTTTTCCGTAAACATGTGAAAATATTGTGGAAACTCTTTTGTAGTACAAATGGTGAAAGATTGCCCTTTTTTACTCAAGAACTCATACATAATTTAATTATATTTGAATGATGTCAGAACATCTACAACAGAATAAGATATGCGTTCATCCATCCTCAGATGCCATTCTTTCTTTGTTCCTGAACGTCAAAGCAGTATGCAAGACTACAATTTTATAATATATTGTTATTATTAAGGATTAAACCATAGATCCGAACATGCGCCTTCCTCGGGTTAACATGAGACTAACTGCCATAACAGACAACAGGAAGAAAACGAGGCCCAGGAAAGAGGTTAGTAATCGACATCGGCATCGCCACTTCTTGTCTTCTTTCATCTTCTTGGACAAGAGCTCCGATCGTGGCACATCTAAAGTAAAGTCTGCCTCCGGTCTGCCTCCAGGCTAAAACAAAAAACATGTGTTATAATAGGTAGCTACTTATGTTATACAGTTACAATGAAAAACACCCTTCATGTGATTTCTATTGATTTCAAATTAACTAGTTTGTTACAGGTATATAGCGTTTTCGAAATTTCTATTTACAATAATAACCTTTCAGAGATAAATAGACTTTGCTCGATAAGTAGGATATGTGTTTTAATTCCAGTGATTTTTTAAATAATTTTGAGAACATGATCATTTTGAAGTATGTTTTGTATTTAGTATCGTACTATTTACGCTATTTACGATCGTTTTGACCCGTAGCAGGCTATCAAAATATAACAGTATTGTGTATGTGTAAATATGACTGTCTTCAGTATGAATTATTTTAATCTTTGTTGCCTTTTAGGTTATGATTTAAACAACTTTGAGGTTAAGCTTCTTTCAAAGAGCTTATTTATCAGCTATTGTCTGCATGATATAATAACAGTATGATGAAAAATATGATGGCTGCGAGGCAGATACTACTATGCAACTAAACAAATTATTATTATTATTATTTCCTTTATATTCATAATAACGCGTAATTACCATAGTTTCTGTCAATTTAATAATGATTAAGGCAATCAACCAATCAGAAGTCATGCAAATTTGAATTTGGACCAGTAGACGATCTAGTTGGTGTTTCTCCAGCTCATGTTTGACATTAGTAAATTAATTTGACAGCACCAGTAGTCAATATGATTGATTTTGTGCAATAATCCTCCGAATACCATTCTAACTATTGATTTAGTTGTTTGGCCTCGGCAAAATATCCCTCACGCAAACACCACCATTTTGGGGCGGTGTGTGCGCTCTTCATATGCAACATGTTTTCACGAAACCTTTTAATTTAATCGACGAAATTAATAATTCTTAGGGCCGATTTCATAATAAATTTTAAAGCTTCATTTAACTAAAGTAATATTAGATTGTGCATGACGCATATGTAACACATTGCACTCTGCACATTCTAATGTCACTTTAGTTAAATGAAGCTTAAAAATTGATTATGAAATCGGCCCTTATGGTATTATATATGATTGTTTCCTTTATATCCATAATAAGGCGTGATAATTACCATAGTTTCTGTCAGTTTAATAATGATTAATCCCTACATTATAAATCTAACCAATAAGAAACATGACATTTTTATCATGTGACCTGTTTAAAGTCTATTCTGGAAATAATTTTTACATATACCGGATGACAATGACTCTAGGGCCATGATACTCGATACAAAAATACTAGACATAATTTCGGATTGACATACAAGTATAATCCAAATGGCCGACTTCCGGTTTCACCGGAAACAACACTAACTTTGATTTTTTAAATCAATCACCTATATATTTTATGTTTTTCGCAACTACGACTCAAATTACATACAACAGTGTTGCCGAATTTGCTTAGGCATTACACAGAAATATTAAAAGAATTAATTAATTAATTATTCTTCAATTTTAAATAAAGATAAAGTAGTGCATGATGCATATCGTTAGATTGGTAATTAAATTTGCTATTTAATGGCAAGATGTCCCTTCGTAGGTGCCATTTAAAAAAAGTGACTTTTTCTTATAAAACGTGTTCAGCAAATTTTGTTCTTTTATTAAGGGTTTGTTATCGACTTTATTGATAAAATACCTATTATTATTGGTTGCTAGAGTCAATTAGAATATATTTCTTTAAGTCACAGCGTTTCTGTCGTAAAAAATAAAAGTTGAAAAAATATTTTTCTTTTTGAGGAAATGAAAATTTGGCGAGACTGCTTTATTTAATTTGAATTGTAGATGACGAAAAACATAAAATATACAGGGTGATCCATTTAAAAAAATAAAGTTGGTGTCATTTCTGGTGAAACCGAAAGTCGGCCATTTTGACTATATCTATCGGTCAATCATAAATTATCTCTAGTATCCTCATATAAAATTTTATCTAAATCGATTCATAAACAAAAAAATATAAGCATGGCCCTGGTCTCATTGTCACCCGGTATACCTCGTCCATCAATTTTAATCGTTGAAGCTGTATACTTTTACATTTTCATTCATTATCTATGGGATGTCCGAGAAATAAGTGCGCAAAAAACTGCAGCATCTGAAGATGAGAATTGCCCCAAAAATGTTTATTCCGAGAATTTTGAAATGTAATTAAAAAACCCATTTATCAGATCCAAACGAGCTGACTTTCAGAAAGATATAGTTGCTAAGAAAATACGTTCAAAAGTGGCAATACTTTTGTAATGTTGCTATGGTTATCAACAATATTTTTAACAAAAATTAATATCGTAGTCAAAAACAGCAAAATAAAAAGCGATGGCGCACTGCATCGTTTAGGTAAAACTGTAATGGTTTTGAGTTCAGCAATGCTTAAGCGAAATTTCATAATTATTTCAGACACTGTGCTAACTCATTGGCTCCTTTTATGTGCTTTTTGTGTGCACTTATTTCTGGGAGACCCTGTATAGCACTTCTACGTAACTTCAATTTTCTGAGCAAACATTTTAAAATTATGGTACGTACACTGTTTAACCGATTAAACTGGATGTACTCTGAATATAACCTCCTAATATATTTAATAGATTATGAAAATCGCTGAAGGTTACAAAAACACCAGATTATTTTTCTTATACGACCAAATGGCTGCAAAGACACAAACCAATGAAATTATTACTGAAAATTCATTTTACATTGGCAATTATACTATGCCAATGTTTAGTTACAACTGTGACAGTGTTTATTGTTCCTAAAAGCCCTTTTCTATAAAAAATAATGTTAATAAAGTTTACAATATAAGTAATTGTTACTGCATGAAATATTAAATATCAGCTACATTTATGTCATCACAGATCACTCCCAAGAGAATAGTTAAAATTTTATTGTTAGTACATGACGGAGCATTTTTGCTCCACCTGCTAGTTAAAATCATTTCTGAACATAAAACACATCACGCGAACTTTTAATAAGCAGTTATCAATTGTCCCCTCTACAAAGTTTTTAAAAGAAACTAAATGACTTGCGCTGGGTATTTATACGTTCAGTAAGAATGCCAGATAGTAACTAACGCAAGGCGCGTAAGAAGATATTTAACAATGCGTGCTTCGTTGCTTTTGATAATCTTTTCGTGTAGCTGTAGTTATAATGTGCAAAGTGCCAATATTCTTGCAGTATTTGTTGTTCCTTCTATCAGTCATCAAGTTGTCTTCCAACCAATATGGAAAGCTCTTTCAGAAAGAGGTCACCAAGTAACGGTGTTGACTCCAAATCCCTTGAAGAATCCCAAACTTACTAATTTAACTGAAATAGATCTGAGCTTTACCTATGACCTTTTGCGAAAAAACGACATTCAATCAAATCTTAAAAAAGACCTTCCAATAAAATTAATTATTGAGTCAATTTATCAAATATTTGGAAATTTAGTCGAACAGGAACTCGCCTATCCTCCAGTGCAAAGCCTGATCCATGATAAAAGTAAAACTTTCGACGTTATGTTAGTTGAATTTTTGCATCCCACGATGTACGCTCTCAGTGCGAGGTTTAACTGTCCTATGATTGGTGTAACGTCTTTGGGTGCCATGATAACAGGCCACGATGCTGTGGCAAACCCTTCGCATCCTGTTTTGAATCCTGATATTCTCCTACCATTCACTGATGAAATGGGATTCTATGAGCGTCTATGCAGCACTTACTTCGCAATATGGTTAAGGTACTACTACCGCTGTCATGTTTTGCCTGAGCAAGATCGAGTGGCAAGGAAATACATCGGGGAAGATCTTCCTTATTTGGGAGACATCGAAAAAAACGTCAGTATGGTGTTTTTAAACGTTAATCCCATTATTCATCCCATTCGGCCCAATGTTCCAGCTGTCATTGAATTAGGAAAGATGCATATACAGAGAAGGAAACCTCTTCCTAAGGTATGTACTCTGTTTTATATTCATGCCAAAAGACATGCAATTAAAATAATCATAACCAGAAATTTACAATAATAACCTTTCAGAGATAAATAGACTTTGCTCGATAAGTAGGATATGTGTTTTAATTCCAGTGATTTTTTAAATAATTTAGAAAACATGATCATTTTGAAGTATGTTTTCTATTTAGTATCGTACTATTTACGCTATTTACGATCGTTTTGACCAGTAGCAGGCTATCGAAATATAACAGTATTGTGTATGTGTAAATATGACCGTCTTCAGTATGAATTGTTTTAAACTTTGTTGCCTTTTAGGTTATGATTTAAACAACTTTGAGGTTAAGCTTCTTTCAAAGAGCTTATTTATCAGCTATTGTCTGCATGATATAATAACAGTATGATGAAAAATATGATGGCTGCGAGGCACATACTACTATGCAACTAAACAAATTATTATTATTATTTCCTTTATATTCATAATAACGCGTAATTACCATAGTTTCTGTCAATTTAATAATGATTAAGGCAATCAACCAATCAGAAGTAATGCAAATTTGAATTTGGACCAGTAGACGATCTAGTTGGTGTTTCTCCAGCTCATGTTTGACATTAGTAAATTAATTTGACAGCACCAGTAGTCAATATGATTGATTTTGTGCAATAATCCTCCGAATACCATGATAACTATTGATTTAGTTTGTTAAATTTCCAAGGTTAGCCCTCAAACATGTTGCCTCGGCAAAATATCCCATACGCAAACACCACCATTTTGGGGCGGTGTGTGCGCCCTTCATATGCAACATGTTTTCACGTAACCTTTTAATTTAATCGACGAAATTAGTAGTTCTTATGGTATTATATATGATTATTTCCTTTATATCCATAATAAGGCGTAATAATTACCATAGTTTCTGTCAGTTTAATAATGATTAATTCCTTCATTATAAATCTAACCACTAAGAAACATGACATTTTTACCATGTGACCTGTCTATTCTGCAAATAATTTTTACATATACCGGGTGACAATGAGACCAGGGCCATGCCTCTATCTTCGTTACTTATGAATGCATTTTGATGAAACTCGATACAAAGATACTAGACATAATTTGGGATTGACATACAGGTATAATCCAAATGGCCGACTTCCGGTTTCACCGGAAATAACACTAACTTTCATTTTTTAAACCAATCACCTTATATATTTTATGTTTTTCGCAATCTACGACTCAAATTACATACAACAGTGTTGCCGAATTTGTTTAGGTATTACACAGACATATTAAAAGAATTAATTATTTAATTATTCTTCAATTTTAAATAAAGATAAAGTAGTGCATGATGCATATCGTTAGATTGGTAATTAAATTTTCTATTTAATGGCAAGATGGCCCTTCGTAGCTGCCATTTAAAAAAAGTGACTTTTTCTTATAAAACGTGTTTAGCCAATTGTGTTCTTTTATTAAGAGTTTTTTATCGACTTTATTGATAAAATAGCTATTATTATCAGTTGCTAGAGTCAATTAGAACATATTATTCAAAGTCACAGCCTTCTATCGTAAAAAATAAAAGTTGAAAAAATATTTTTCTCTTTGAGGAAATTAATAGTTGGCGAGACTACTTTATGTAATTAGAATTGTAAATGCCGAAAAACATAAAATATACAAGGTGATCCATTTAAAAAATTAAAGTTGGTGTCATTTCTGGTGAAACCGGAAGTCGGCCATTTTGACTATATCTATCGGTCAATCATAAATTATCTCTAGTATCTTCATATAAAATTTTATCTAAATCGATTCATAAACAAAAAATATAAGCATAGCCCTGGTCTCATAGTCACCCGGTATACCTCGTCCATCAATTTTAATCGTTGAAGCTGTATACTTTTCATTTTCAGTCGTTATCTATGGGATGTCCCAGAAATAAGCGCGCAAAAAACTGCAGCATCTGAAGATGAGAATTGCCCCAAAACTTTTTATTCTGAGAATTTTGAAATTTAATTAAAAAAAAACCCTTTATCAGATCTAAACGAGCCGACCTTCAGAAAGATATAGTTGCTAAGAAAATAGGTTCAAAAGTGGTAATATTTTTGTAATGTTGCTATGGATATCAACACTATTTTTAACAAAAATTAATATCGTAGTCAAAAACAGCAAAATAAAAAGCGATGGCGCACTACATATTTTAGGTAAAACTATAATGGTTTTGAGTTCAGCAATGCTTAAGCCACATTTCATAATTATTTCAGACACTGTGCTAACTCATTGGCTCCTTTTAAGTGCTTTTTGTGTGCACTTATTTCTGGGAGACCCTGTATAGCACTTTTACGTAACTTTTAAAAGACTCAAGCAATTTTCTGAGCATACATTTTAAAATTATGGTACGTACACTATTTAATAGATTAAAATTGATGTACTCTGAATATAACCTCCTAATATATTTAATAGATTATGAAAATCGCTGAAGGTTACAAAAAACACCAGATTATTTTTCTTATACGACCAAATGGCTGCAACGACACAAACCAATGAAATTATTACTGAAAATTCATTTTACATTGGCAATTATACTATGCCAATGTTTAGTTACAACTGTGACAGTATTTACTGTTCCTAAAAGCCTTTTTCTATAAAAATAATGTTAATAAAGTTTACAATATAAGTAATTATTACTACATGAAATATTAAATATCAGCTACATTTACGTCATCACAGATCACTCCCAAGATAATAGTTAAAATTTTATTGATAGTACATGACGGAGCATTTCTGAACATAAAACACATCACGCAAACTTTTAATAAGCAGTTATCTATTGTCCCCTCTACAAAGTATTTAAAAGAAACTAAATGACTTGCGCTGGGTATTTATACGGTCAGTAAGAATGCCAGATAGTAACTAACGCAAGGCGCGTAAGAAGATATTTAACAATGCGTGCTTCGTTGCTTTTGATAATCTTTTCGTGTAGCTGTAGTTATAATGTGCAAAGTGCCAATATTCTTGCAGTATTTATTGTTCCTTCTATCAGTCATCAAGTTGTCTTCCAACCAATATGGAAAGCTCTTTCAGAAAGAGGTCACCAAGTAACGGTGTTGACTCCAAATCCCTTGAAGAATCCCAAACTTACTAATTTAACTGAAATAGATCTGAGCTTTACCTATGACCTTTTGCGAAAAAACGACATTCAATCAAATCTTAAAAAAGACCTTCCAATAAAATTAATTATTGAGTCAATTTATCAAATATTTGGAAATTTAGTCGAACAGGAACTCGCCTATCCTCCAGTGCAAAGCCTGATCCATGATAAAAGTAAAACTTTCGACGTTATGTTAGTTGAATTTTTGCATCCCACGATGTACGCTCTCAGTGCGAGGTTTAACTGTCCTATGATTGGTGTAACGTCTTTGGGTGCCATGATAACAGGCCACGATGCTGTGGCAAACCCTTCGCATCCTGTTTTGAATCCTGATATTCTCCTACCATTCACTGATGAAATGGGATTCTATGAGCGTCTATGCAGCACTTACTTCGCAATATGGTTAAGGTACTACTACCGCTGTCATGTTTTGCCTGAGCAAGATCGAGTGGCAAGGAAATACATCGGGGAAGATCTTCCTTATTTGGGAGACATCGAAAAAAACGTCAGTATGGTGTTTTTAAACGTTAATCCCATTATTCATCCCATTCGGCCCAATGTTCCAGCTGTCATTGAATTAGGAAAGATGCATATACAGAGAAGGAAACCTCTTCCTAAGGTATGTACTCTGTTTTATATTCATGCCAAAAGACATGCAATTAAAATAATCATAACCAGAAATTTACAATAATAACCTTTCAGAGATAAATAGACTTTGCTCGATAAGTAGGATATGTGTTTTAATTCCAGTGATTTTTTAAATAATTTAGAAAACATGATCATTTTGAAGTATGTTTTCTATTTAGTATCGTACTATTTACGCTATTTACGATCGTTTTGACCAGTAGCAGGCTATCGAAATATAACAGTATTGTGTATGTGTAAATATGACCGTCTTCAGTATGAATTGTTTTAAACTTTGTTGCCTTTTAGGTTATGATTTAAACAACTTTGAGGTTAAGCTTCTTTCAAAGAGCTTATTTATCAGCTATTGTCTGCATGATATAATAACAGTATGATGAAAAATATGATGGCTGCGAGGCACATACTACTATGCAACTAAACAAATTATTATTATTATTTCCTTTATATTCATAATAACGCGTAATTACCATAGTTTCTGTCAATTTAATAATGATTAAGGCAATCAACCAATCAGAAGTAATGCAAATTTGAATTTGGACCAGTAGACGATCTAGTTGGTGTTTCTCCAGCTCATGTTTGACATTAGTAAATTAATTTGACAGCACCAGTAGTCAATATGATTGATTTTGTGCAATAATCCTCCGAATACCATGATAACTATTGATTTAGTTTGTTAAATTTCCAAGGTTAGCCCTCAAACATGTTGCCTCGGCAAAATATCCCATACGCAAACACCACCATTTTGGGGCGGTGTGTGCGCCCTTCATATGCAACATGTTTTCACGTAACCTTTTAATTTAATCGACGAAATTAGTAGTTCTTATGGTATTATATATGATTATTTCCTTTATATCCATAATAAGGCGTAATAATTACCATAGTTTCTGTCAGTTTAATAATGATTAATTCCTTCATTATAAATCTAACCACTAAGAAACATGACATTTTTACCATGTGACCTGTCTATTCTGCAAATAATTTTTACATATACCGGGTGACAATGAGACCAGGGCCATGCCTCTATCTTCGTTACTTATGAATGCATTTTGATGAAACTCGATACAAAGATACTAGACATAATTTGGGATTGACATACAGGTATAATCCAAATGGCCGACTTCCGGTTTCACCGGAAATAACACTAACTTTCATTTTTTAAACCAATCACCTTATATATTTTATGTTTTTCGCAATCTACGACTCAAATTACATACAACAGTGTTGCCGAATTTGTTTAGGTATTACACAGACATATTAAAAGAATTAATTATTTAATTATTCTTCAATTTTAAATAAAGATAAAGTAGTGCATGATGCATATCGTTAGATTGGTAATTAAATTTTCTATTTAATGGCAAGATGGCCCTTCGTAGCTGCCATTTAAAAAAAGTGACTTTTTCTTATAAAACGTGTTTAGCCAATTGTGTTCTTTTATTAAGAGTTTTTTATCGACTTTATTGATAAAATAGCTATTATTATCAGTTGCTAGAGTCAATTAGAACATATTATTCAAAGTCACAGCCTTCTATCGTAAAAAATAAAAGTTGAAAAAATATTTTTCTCTTTGAGGAAATTAATAGTTGGCGAGACTACTTTATGTAATTAGAATTGTAAATGCCGAAAAACATAAAATATACAAGGTGATCCATTTAAAAAATTAAAGTTGGTGTCATTTCTGGTGAAACCGGAAGTCGGCCATTTTGACTATATCTATCGGTCAATCATAAATTATCTCTAGTATCTTCATATAAAATTTTATCTAAATCGATTCATAAACAAAAAATATAAGCATAGCCCTGGTCTCATAGTCACCCGGTATACCTCGTCCATCAATTTTAATCGTTGAAGCTGTATACTTTTCATTTTCAGTCGTTATCTATGGGATGTCCCAGAAATAAGCGCGCAAAAAACTGCAGCATCTGAAGATGAGAATTGCCCCAAAACTTTTTATTCTGAGAATTTTGAAATTTAATTAAAAAAAAACCCTTTATCAGATCTAAACGAGCCGACCTTCAGAAAGATATAGTTGCTAAGAAAATAGGTTCAAAAGTGGTAATATTTTTGTAATGTTGCTATGGATATCAACACTATTTTTAACAAAAATTAATATCGTAGTCAAAAACAGCAAAATAAAAAGCGATGGCGCACTACATATTTTAGGTAAAACTATAATGGTTTTGAGTTCAGCAATGCTTAAGCCACATTTCATAATTATTTCAGACACTGTGCTAACTCATTGGCTCCTTTTAAGTGCTTTTTGTGTGCACTTATTTCTGGGAGACCCTGTATAGCACTTTTACGTAACTTTTAAAAGACTCAAGCAATTTTCTGAGCATACATTTTAAAATTATGGTACGTACACTATTTAATAGATTAAAATTGATGTACTCTGAATATAACCTCCTAATATATTTAATAGATTATGAAAATCGCTGAAGGTTACAAAAAACACCAGATTATTTTTCTTATACGACCAAATGGCTGCAACGACACAAACCAATGAAATTATTACTGAAAATTCATTTTACATTGGCAATTATACTATGCCAATGTTTAGTTACAACTGTGACAGTATTTACTGTTCCTAAAAGCCTTTTTCTATAAAAATAATGTTAATAAAGTTTACAATATAAGTAATTATTACTACATGAAATATTAAATATCAGCTACATTTACGTCATCACAGATCACTCCCAAGATAATAGTTAAAATTTTATTGATAGTACATGACGGAGCATTTCTGAACATAAAACACATCACGCAAACTTTTAATAAGCAGTTATCTATTGTCCCCTCTACAAAGTATTTAAAAGAAACTAAATGACTTGCGCTGGGTATTTATACGGTCAGTAAGAATGCCAGATAGTAACTAACGCAAGGCGCGTAAGAAGATATTTAACAATGCGTGCTTCGTTGCTTTTGATAATCTTTTCGTGTAGCTGTAGTTATAATGTGCAAAGTGCCAATATTCTTGCAGTATTTATTGTTCCTTCTATCAGTCATCAAGT
Organism: Agriotes lineatus; assembly: GCA_940337035.1. NCBI lineage: Eukaryota > Metazoa > Arthropoda > Insecta > Coleoptera > Elateridae > Agriotes > Agriotes lineatus. Next base: position 47,739 of record CALNHX010002884.1, read on the forward strand.
TGTCTTCCAACCAATATGGAAAGCTCTTTCAGAAAGAGGTCACCAAGTAACGGTGTTGACTCCAAATCCCTTGAAGAATCCCAAACTTACTAATTTAACTGAAATAGATCTGAGCTTTACCTATGACCTTTTGCGAAAAAACGACATTCAATCAAATCTTAAAAAAGACCTTCCAATAAAATTAATTATTGAGTCAATTTATCAAATATTTGGAAATTTAGTCGAACAGGAACTCGCCTATCCTCCAGTGCAAAGCCTGATCCATGATAAAAGTAAAACTTTCGACGTTATGTTAGTTGAATTTTTGCATCCCACGATGTACGCTCTCAGTGCGAGGTTTAACTGTCCTATGATTGGTGTAACGTCTATGGGTGCCGTGATAACAGGCCACGATGCTGTGGCAAACCCTTCGCATCCTGTTTTGAATCCTGATATTATGCTACCGTTCACTGATGAAATGGGATTCTATGAGCGTCTATGCAGCACTTACTTCGCAATATGGTTGAGGTACTACTACCGCTGTCATGTTTTGCCTGAGCAAGATCGAGTGGCAAGGAAATACATCGGGGAAGATCTTCCTTATTTGGGAGACATCGAAAGAAACGTCAGTATGGTGTTTTTAAACGTTAATCCCATTATTCATCCCATTCGGCCCAATGTTCCAGCTGTCATTGAATTAGGAAAGATGCATATACAGAGAAGGAAACCTCTTCCTAAGGTATGTACTCTGTTTTATATTCATGCCAAAAGACATGCAATTAAAATAATCATAACCAGAAGGTAACTTTTGCAAATATTTCAATCAGTGCAACATAAATACTATTTTTAGTAAGTCCCATCATTGTTTTATCACAATTATGTACTATAAAACTAGAAAATAATAATTATATTGCGGCGCCGCGCCGGCATCAATCAAAGTATAGTAGACATAACAGATAAGCGATCATGGTGTTAAATCAAATAAATATTACATAATATTAAATATTAACGATCAGGTGTTCCTATCTTATCATGTCAATTGAACAAATTGATCCAAAGGTTACTTGCACAAAGTTAACCTAAGCGCGTGGTATTAATAAATCGCTTAAATAGAAATAGTAAACTTATCTGATAGTTAGTAATAGTGTAAAGTGTTAAGTGATCATTTATAATGCAAGCAATATTGATAACGACTTATTTGACATTTCTAACGTGCCTGTGTTTAAGTACAGTGCAGTGTGTTAAATTTTGGGAGTATTTCCAATACCCTCTATTAGCCACCAAGTTGTTTTCCAACCAATATGGAGAGAGTTGTCGCTGAGAGGTCACGAGGTTACCGTTCTAACTCCAAATCCATTGAAGGATACCAAACTTGTAAACTTAACGGAAATAGATTTAGGGTTTGTCTATGCCACACTAATGAAGATGAATCCTCAAGAAATGTTGAGTGGAAGCCTGTCATTTACAGAATCAATGCGACTAAGTTATCAGTTGCTCGGAGATATTGTTGAAGAAGAATTGGCAAGTCCCGTGGTACAGGCATTTATCAGAGACGAAACTAAAACGTTTGATGTGCTTTTGGTCGAGTTCATCCACCCTACGTTCACTGCTTTAAGCGCAAAATATAAGTGCCCCATGATAGGGGTAACTTCTTTGGGAGCTTTTTTAAGTGGCCATGACGCGGTTGGAAATCCTTCTCATCCTGTGCTAAACCCGGAGATTATGCTCCCATTTGTTGGAAAATTAAGTTTTTACGATCGCCTTTACAGCACATACTTTTCAATGTGGGCGAGGTATTTCTACCAGTATCACCTTCTGCCTGGGCAAGATTTGGTAGCTAAAAGATACATTAGTGAAACTCTTCCGTATTTAGGAGACATTGAACGAAATGTTAGCCTGCTGTTTTTAAATGTAAATCCAATAATTCATACGATACGTCCAAATGTACCTGCTGTAATTGAACTTGGAAGAATGCATATTAAAGACAAAAAACCACTACCATCGGTGAGTAAGTAAATTAGTATAGTTATACCTACAGGGTGTTACAAAAATGTTGGGTTGGCTATACATAGACGGTTTCTACAACTAAAAATAAGCAAAAAAGTTTATATAAACATATGTCCTAAAATGGTTCGTTACTGAATTACAGCCACTTGAAGTTTTTCATTTTTTTATTTAAAAAAGGTTACAGAAAACGGGAGTTTTTAATGTAAATCATAACAAATGTTCAAAATGACCTCCACGGGCTGAGCTCGTCGTAGCATGGACTGCCTGACTCGCTCAAGAATTCCTGGTGTATTTCGCATTTGCTGGCATCCATCTTCCACTCTACGTCAATATTTTAAATACGTAAAAATCGAGAGGATTTAAATCGGGAGACCGTGCAGACCACGCTACAGGTCCACCACGGCCAATCCATCTTCCAGGATATACGGCATTTAAAAATTGGCGTGCTGTGTGACTGAAGTGAGCTGGTGCACCGTCATGCATGAACCACATGCGTCCTCTAACATTTAGTGGAACAGCTTCCGGCAAACCTGGTAAGTCGTTTTCTAAAAACTAACGATAATTCTGCCCAGAAAGTCGTCGGGGAAGTACAATAGGATCAATCAAGAAGTCGTTGATAATTTCTGCCTACACATTTAATGAAAACTGAGCTTGATGTATGGACTTAATAATAGCATGAGGGTTTTCTTCTTGCTACTGGTGTAAATTATGAAAATTGACGATACCATCTCTTGTAAAGCCAGCTTCATCAGTAAAGAGACGATCAACGGCGCATGTCTGTAACAACCATACACAGTAAGCTTCTCGTGGTGGGAAGTCATTCTCCCTGTACTCTTTGCAGGTGGTACAGATAAAGTTGATTAGTTCTTAAAATCCGCCACACACTCACATGATCGACAACTTCCGCCGATGCAATTCTTCGAGTACTAGCACCTGCATTTTCTTCAACACGATCCAACACACGTTCTTCCAAGTCTAAAGTTCTTGTAGTTCGTGGTCTGCCGCGATCTCGGACTACCGGTTTGAAGGATCCTGTTTCCCTTAATCTAATATGGAGCCTTTCGAACGTTTTTTCATTTGGTAAACGTCGGTTTGGGAAATGGTCTGCGTAAAGTCTTCTTGCTTCTGTTCTTTTACAATGTGCCAAACCATACATTAAATGCATGTCGGACATCTCTTCGAAAGAATAATCTGCCATTTTGTACTATTAATTAGAAAACAGTACTAATCAAATAAATGACTTAATCAACTGTAACGACTGAAAACAAAAAGCACGGACTGCCTACTTAATATTGGTCTGAAAAGCTTTAAGTAAATTTCTTTAAATTCACCGCTGTAATTCAGTAACGAACCATTTTAGGACATATGTTTATATAAACTTTTTTGCTTATTTTTAGTTGTAGAAACCGTCTATGTATAGCCAGCCCAACATTTTTGTAACACCCTGTATATGTTTAAAGATTTTACAAAGGAGTACACTGTAAAATATTAAAATCACATTTATTCAAATACAGTTCATATTCAGTAGAGTATGTCAGTAGATCGAAGCAGTTCTCTACTATTAACAATCTTTACTACCGATAACAGATAAAAATCAAAAGAACGTTTCTTAAATCCACTTTATTTTGTTTTATTTTACGTAATTAATTATTTAAAATCGTGATATTCATTTTCTGAAATCGTTATTATAACTTAAACCTAATACTGATTATTTTCTTATACAGAATATCTTAATTTTGAGAAATGATAGGCAATAATTTGGTAAATAACCTTCATGATTAATTTCCACCTACAGACTAGTTGTTAACCTTGCCAAAATTACATAATACATTTCCTGTGCGTACAAATTCTCTATTTAGAAAGATTTCGGTGAAAATGTAAATGAAAATTACTCTGTAGATACACATGTAAAATTGTGTTAAAATATCGAAATTAATTCATTTTTTTCTATACGCACTTTTACAACATTCGGCAAAAAATCATAACATGTGACACGATTAGACAAACAGGGATCAACTGTGGTTTGTGTTGCGGTCTCTGTTACAACGACAGATCTAATATCAGTCGCACAAACGCAGTATAAATAATACAGAGAAGTGGCAGTCAGTCCACCAATTACAACGTCACTCAGCTACTTGCTTGTCTGGCATGTTATTTGAGACGCTGATTGCTTCCATACAATCAATTGTAAAATTAAATCTTGTTTAGTATACTTTAACCTAACGATGAGCGCAGTATTAATTTCCGTCTTAGCACTTTTTGAGGGTTTATTTTCGAGTGAAGTGCAATGTGCAAGAATTTTAGGAGTTTTCCCGATTCCTTCCATCAGCCATCAAATCGTGTTTCAACCAGTATGGAAAGAACTGTCCTTAAGGGGCCACCAGGTTACAGTCCTTACCCCTAATCCTCTAAACGATCCTAGTTTAATCAACTTAACTGAAATAGATTTAGGATTTGCATACGAATCTATAAAGAAAAATGGTCCTCAATCTGTCTTACACCGCGGCCTATCGTTTACGGAAACCATAGTTGCCATGTATGACCTAATGGGAACCTTTGTGAAAGAAGAATTGGAACATTCTTCAGTTCAGGAGTTCATTCGAAATGAATCAAATAAATTCGATGTAATGCTGGTCGAGTCGCATGAACCCACAGTGTTTGCTTTAAGTTCAAAATTCAACTGTCCCATGATTGGAGTCAGCTCTTTGGGCACTATGACGGTGGGACACGATGCGGTGGGAAATCCTTCACATCCTGTTTTAAATCCCGATTTATTTCTGCCATATACGGGCAGTTTGGACTTTTTCGAACGAATTTATAGCGTGTACTTTACAATTTGGTATAGATATTTTTATCATTATCATCTACTACCCCAACTAGACTTAACGGCAAGAAAGCTTATATGGAAAGATATGCCTTACTTAGGGGATATAGAGAGAAATATGAGCTTGTTGCTTTTAAATGTAAATCCTATTATTCATCCTATTCGTCCAAACGTTCCTGTCATTATCGAGTTCGGAACAATTTTCAGAGCTCCAAAGAAACCTATACCTTTGGTAAGTAAATTTAATTTTCGTTAAATATATCTGCGCTGCTGCTTTTTAATTTGGTTTAGATTAGTAACCTTTTTTTATTGATAAAAATCAAAGAATAAAAATATGTTTTAAAAAAATCTGTAAAAGGCTTTACCCAGGACTTCCCTCGTCAACATTGAGACATTAAATAATTTAAATAATCAAATTAAGTTAGGAGTACAAATATCGTCACGTTTCTAATAAATTAAATACATTTTCAAATAACAAAAATGTATCCCGCTGGGGTTTGAACCCACCGCATCTGCAGCTCTGCAGAATGCTCGAACCTAACCGAATCTCCGCAACGGATACAACTACAGCGAAATTCCATCTGCGCTACCGAGTCTCTTCCAGATAAGTCCGGCGCGCGCCTGTCTTGAAAAGCACGTGTTATGGTTGAAACATTTTTACTCTTTTGTGAGATTATCCTTTATCGATTGAGTCTTATTTTCGGCAAATGTAAAACCTGACTTATGTGAAAGTTACTACTTCCTTTTATTTCAAAATTAACTCAAGAATAAACAAAATTTTATTTTTTAAGGTGCTCGCCCTGTATTTATTTGTATAAAATTGTTCCGGTTTCATGCGAGGTAGATATATAATATGTATGCAAAATATCATCTTCCTCCGACAAATAGTTTTTGAGCTATACTGCCAACAGACAGACAGATAGACAGACAGACAGACAGACAGACAGACTGACTGACGGAATTGAGAAAACCTCTTTTTCGTTATCTAGGGACCTTGAAACGTGAAGATCTGAAAAAATCTCGAAAGGTGATTTTTCGTGATTACAATACTTCCTTCGTCTTTCAGACGAGGGAAATAATAAATAATAAAAAAATCGTGGTTTCTTACAGAAGTAGTCAAATTCTTTATAGCAATGTGACTGATACTATTACATTATAATTCACTAAGAACTAAGGTGGTAATAAGTAATAATGATTCACTAGCATGTTTATAGTAACGCCATTTTTTACTCTTTGTTGGTAAGGGATGCATTGCATATAAAGAAAAAATCTGGTGTGATACACTCCCCTTTTTACAGTGATCTTATAATTAGCCAAAAATTTGATTTTTAATTTTTAAGCATTTGTCAAATTCTACAGAAACCCTTCAAAATAGAGCGTTAGTTGAAGAGACAAATTTTCTCAAAACTTTTAAGTTGAATTCAAAAATGTAATAATATATCGGATGTTTTATTTAAAATGTGAGTTAATAAAAAAAATAGAAAAAGAAAACAAAGAAACGCATTTTAGAAGTATTCAACTGCAAAATCACCTATCTCACATCAGTATACAATAAAAATGCAATAAAAATGTAAAGTTTGAAAAATATCGTTAGAGCCGTTTTTGAAAAAATCGAAAAAAATTGAAAAATCACAAGAGTAAACACCTACTTCCGGTTATGAGATTTTTGTTAAAAGCCTGCTGGCGCGTTTACATTAGGACACAAAACTTATATATGAAGTTTCAACGCCATACCTCTTTTTATTTTTGAGATATTCTGTTCACAGGCTGACACACAGACACACAGACACACAGACAGACAGACAGACCCATGAACAAAAACATGTTTTTTGAGTTGAAGATCTGTTGAAAACTCAATTTCGAATTATTGGGGTGAATCCAATATGTACTTCCTTTATCGTAAAAGGAAGTAAAAGTGAGATTAGCAAAATAGAAATTAAACGTTATCAAACGTCTATGAACGATTGTAACATTATATTGAGAGGGTTATAATTTTATAATTTTATAATATACCATCAACTTTTCGTACCTTCTAATGTTTACTTAAAGACAGAAATTCCATGTAATGTAACGTAAATGTAAATTTTCATAAATTTATTTACGTCTTACTAATACATTATTGTTTCTTACGCTGAGGGGGGACATAAATGGTCAGAAATGACAAGCGTCAAATTTCTTACTAATCACGTACCTCGATACATCGATACGTTCACGGCAATAGTTGATTATCCAATATAAGCTTTCTAATCCATTATTAAGGTTACCTATTAAGAAACACTAGAATACATAACATTTTGTTGATTGTACCCTCGGGCGTAAACATCTTCATAATGCACTTGGTACATAACTAATATGGCATGTAAACAATTCGATTTTGAACTTAATGGCAATTATGGTTTCATTGTTTAAAATCAGATTAATAAAACAAAAAAAATATTTTTTACCATTTACTCTGCACATAACGTCATTTGCCATCTGCACTGAAGGTTTATTTATTCATTTGATAAAACAAGTTGAATGTACCTATCATTTTACATAATGGATCATTCTATGAACTTTAATTAGGATTATAGTATTTATGTCTTACTAGCACATTATTTGTTGTTTATACCTGTGGTACAGAATAAATAACTAATCCATAACAATCAAGGCATTATAAACGGGCATTATAATACATAACGCCATGTCGTGTGGGCATGATAATTCCTAACGCCCGCTCATAGTTAGCGACCAACCACGCATTTCGATGCATTGCTGCGTACACAGCAATGGTTGATCATTCAACTTCTGATCCATTATTTCTGTTAATAAAAAACTCTGCATGCCTCGACATTGTCCATAAACAAACAAAAAACACTAGGAAGACTTGAAATTTTGTATCTTCCACGGGCATTACTTAATGTTAATGCTCTCGGGCATAAACATCTTTATATTGCCCTTGGTACTTAAATACCTATTATTTAGCGAGTCGAATTTTTGCAAACATTTTTTTCTCATGGATGTTATATTCAATAAATTACTTGTAAGGTTACCAGACCTACCGATGTAATCGGAACAGTTCCTTTTTTAAATCATTGGATATATCGATACAAGCCATCAATAAAGTAAATACCCGAATTCCTTCGCTTCTCGCACAGCTCAGTAAATCACCACACTTAACACTAAGTTCTTCCCGGTTATATACACATGCACACACAGCCATTGAAAAGATAAAAGGGCAAAAGTTACAGTTTTTAAGGTAATTACTGTTTTAATATTGTACATAAAAGCTAAGTATGTCATCTTCTCCTCTGTGCGTATTATTTTTTTTCTTTAGACCCTCCCCCTCCATTCTTTCTTTGATGGGTGCCTCGATTTCATGGTTTTAAAATATGGTAACTTTAAATTACTGGAAAATATGAACGATACGATTTGAAGGAAACCTATTCCGGCAACCCAAATGTTATCAATTACCTGCTCTTACAAGGAATATTATACAATATTGCACTCACACTGTACAATATCTACACATTGCGCAAAATATTCAAACTGCTCAATCGTTCATAAAACATTGCACACACTTTTAATATTCCTCTTAGATTTTCAATTTAATTGCGCAATCTGAAATATTGCGCAATATTATTAATAATGTAAAGACCGCTTTAGATTTTATAAAAAATAATACAATAATTAAAATCGAATCAAACTATATGTATATTTATCTTATCTTATCTATATATTCAAACTATAGATGGCCAGAAACATGTTATTCATTTTAAAATAAGTTACGCAACCTGTTGCTATAAAAATAAACACAATGCTGTAATCGCGTGTGGTAAATATATACCTACGGACATCATTTCAGTCTTAACTTTAGTTCCTGCCGTTGAACAGCTGTAGTGCAACAATGAATAGTACATTCTTACAAATTTTCGTGTTTTTGTGGTTAGGTACTGTAGTACAAAGTGCTAAAATCTTGGCAATGTTTCCACTACCGTCCATTAGCCATCAAGTCGTGTTCCAACCGATATGGAAAGAACTATCCTTACGAGGTCATGAGGTCACGGTCCTTACTCCAAATCCACTCAATGACTCGGCGTTAACCAATTTAACGGAAATTGACTTGGGGTTCGCTTATGAAATATTAAGAAGAAACAATCTCCAACATATAGCTCACACAGGCCTTTCCTTAACGCAACTTGCAGCCTCATTTTTTCAACAGATGGCGGAGATGGTGGAAGCGGAACTGAAACACCCGCCAGTGCAAGCACTTCTTCAGGATAAAACTAAAGAATTTGACATTGTGCTCGTTGAATTCCACCTCCCCACTGTGTTTGCTCTGGGTGCAAGGTTTAATTGTCCGATTATTGGGATAAGTTCTCTGAGTGCTATGACGTCAGGTCACGATTTGGTGGGAAACCCTTCTCATCCTGCTTTGAATCCAGATATTTGGTTGCCGCTTACAGGAACATTAGGATTTTTCGATCGTGTTTACAGCACCTATTTTGTACTGTGGTTTAGATATCACTACTATAATACTGTGCTACCTGAGCAAGATAAAGTAGCTAGGAAATATGTATCGAAAGATATGCCGTACTTGGGAGATATAGAAAGAAACATTAGTTTATTGCTGTTAAATGTAAATCCCATTATGCATTCCGTTCGGCCGAACGTTCCTGCCGTCATCGAACTTGGAACAATGAATAGAAATTCCAAAACGCAGTTACCTGTGGTAAGTGTTTTATCAATAAACGGAAGTATTAGTATATAAATCTTGGATAAATAGGCAAATATAAGGGAGATGTGTATGATGATATTAACGATCAAGTTTTATTATGAGCGTCTTAACGAAACGAGTTTCGTTATGTGCCATAAGCAAACGTATCGAGAGATTAAAAAAAACTGATCCTCAGCGGGCTGTGGAAATTCAAACGTATGAATAATATGTTGGTGGCACTGTAAGTCTATGCCAAATTCCAGGTTAGCAGGTTAAGTTTTCCGTCAGTTTTGACAAAGACTGACGCAAAACCTAACCTGCTAAGCTTGAATTTGACACAGCTTGCAACATATTATTCATACGTTTGATATTCCACCAGGGCTGTAGAGTCGGAGTCGGAACTTTTTGGATGGAGTCGGAGTTGGAGTCGGAGTCAGTATAAATTACCCGACTCCGACTCCCATTTTATAATTTTTTTGTAAAAACAGAAAACTGAAAGCTATGTTACTGACTATTTGACGACTCAGACCCAGGGTTGATAGAAATCACAATTTTTTGAAAAAAAATCAAAAATAAATTTTTAAAGATTTACTTAAATCCGATTTTTTTAATTGATATCAAACATTTCTCTATTTTTTTATATTTTTTTATTTATGATAAAAAAATAGTTCAAAGATGCACGACTGTGCAGAGTGTGTTCTAGAGTAAGTGTTGCCATGGCTTGTAAATTTAAATTCCTACCAAACTTAAAAAATTCCAACTTTTTCCTTATAAAGCGTAAAAAACGGTTTTTCTATATTTTACCAGTAACTTTTTTATGTGATTAAAAATAAAACAAGGAAAGAACGTATTGCAATAATTTCTTACTTTGATAGTGCATCTTATTTTTCATTTGGGTTTCACTTTCAATAAACTATGATTTTACAATTTACCATCTACTTAAAAATGTTTTATTTTTTGTTCTTAATTTTAAACACTCGCATCCTAACTTTCCATTACGTTGTTATTGTTAATTTATGATTCTAAATAGCAAATATTAAAAAAGATTATAATTATATGATTTATTATAATCAACCACATTCACCAAAGCTTGCGAAATTTCTCGTGAGCCGGTAAAGTTTCTCAGGTAGATGAAAAGGTATGAGATATTCTAGTACTGCCGGAGTCGGAGTCGGATTCAAACTACTAAATATCAGGAGTCGGAGTCGGAGTCGAACTATTTTTTACCGACTCCACAACCCTGATTTCCACAGCCCGCTGAGGATCAGTTTTTTTGGATCTCTCGATATATTGTTTAATATTTCTGTTTAAATTCTGGTTCAATGTATATAAAAAAGAGTGCGGTAATGAAGCTCTTAACGATACTAAAATTAATTTGGTTAAGAGTCTATAACAACACTGATGAAGATAAACATATTTAACATGTCGCAACTCTGTAGTGGTTATACAACTGGGCAGACGGTTTTTATTGAATTCATGGTAGATAAAGTATAATCAAAAATTAATTTCATCTAGTATGGCTACAGTATATTTTATTTTTAGGTTAGATTTAAGATGAAGTCTGTTCGACCGGCGCAAGCTTATTGTTGGACAATTACATTACTTTTACAGCGTACATAAATCAAACAAGTAGAGACACTCACTGTCGGTTCCTTTGATGTCAAAATTCCGGTTTGGATAACCTTGAACGGCTCCTGGGGGGTACTTTCCGATAGTACTAACAAATGGCGCCACTACTCTTATCACATATGATTAGTAGCAGAGCCAGTAACTAGCTCTGATTGGTAGAACTGTGTGCTGCCATTTGATAGTCAAGCTTATAAATACCCCCCGAGTAACTGTCCCAGGCACTCTAGACAGGTTTCAACATTTGGCATGAGTGTCTCTACTTGTTTGATGTATGTACGCTGACTTTTACGTGCAAATTCATTTATTTCAATATAATATTGTAATAAGATGGACCAATTTTAAAGGCATTGGTTTGCACTTCCGCAGCCATACTAGATGAGGTTAATTTTGGATCATACTATAGTTAAGCTATGGACTTTATAATCAACGTGTGTACTGTGTCACGTTTTCATCGGCACTGATTGGGCGCACTTCAGTCCAATGTGTTTTTACTCATTGCTTCAGCTGTGATCAGTGTTGCCAGACGTTCACTAAAAGTTGCAGTAGAATCAGTATTAAAAAGCGGGAGATTTGAACGAAGAAACAGTAAAATATTGGAGGGGGGGGGGGGGGTTGGGAGCTTATCAATATAAATAAAAACCAAAGGACACACAAATTAGTACTTATTTTTATATTGTAAAAAGGTTGCTTTTAGCATTTTCTTCTACAATGACAATAACATTAGACAGGTAAATTAATAAAATAAAATAAAAACCAATCAATTTGAATCTATATCAGAATCGGAAAGCGATCCCGATTTCTTGTACATGCTACAATTATGGCGGCTTAACAATTGTTTAGTCACATCAAATCATAAGAAGCATTGCTCCCTAAATAAATTTGCTGTGTAAAAGTTCCACCATGCTATTCGTACACAATCTATTTCTTTGTTTCGTTTTCATCAAGTTTACTTGCATTTGCCGAAAAATGTGGCAAACATGATAAATTTAGAGCCAAACTGCTTAAATTTGGATATACGAATGTATCATCTACACATTTTTGACTTGTAATATTTGCCCAGAATGTATCAATTGCCACGACGTTTGAATTGCGAAGTATACACCATTCTTTATCTAGTTGTTGAATATCAGACGTTTTGCTATTTTTGGAAAATGTACAGCTAACGACATAATCGTTTCATGTTCACCCTTTGATATTACTTCTGGATCTAACTTAAATTTAAGGCAATCGCCATATTGCAAAGGAGTAATACAAAAGTGCATTGCTCAGAATTCGTAGGGAAACCCTCAGCAGATTAATCTAAATAACAGCCTCCGGGAGAGCAATAAAAATGTTTGAGTGACCGTATTGATAAGTTCTAAAAGAATTTGTTAAATTTTCACTCCATAAAATTAATTATAGCGTAGATATGATTATATCAAACTTGGTTTACGATTCTAGAAAAACCGGTATATATTTAATACATGACGGTAGCGCGGTATTTGAAAAGCGAAAGCGGTAGATATACCGCAAAAACGGTATATGTGGCAACACTGGCCGTGATCCGCAATAGTTGCTTCTAGCCATCACCGTGTCATTTGCAACGCAATGATAAGCATATGCATATATCTAGCAGCCTTGACTTAGCGCGTAGCGCGTGTACCTACAAATGAACTTTCCTCTGGATGCACCGGTTCGAATCCTACCGACTGCATTTTTTAAAAATTAATGTTTATGTTTTATTTGACTGTTTCAGTATTATTAGCAACGTTAAGATATTTTTACCTATTTTGTAGATATTTTTTAACACTCTTGCAGTGCGCTTTCTTTATTAAAGACATTCAAATGTTTTCTTCTGTAACTTTTTTATTTACAATTCAATTTTAAAAATACAAAAATTGTTTTAATTAGTGTAAATTCACCTGTGCAGTGGCCTTCAAAGCTGGTTCTAATTATTCTCAATATATTTTAAAGGTATCAACAATCATCTAATCCCACAATTTTAAAACAGTGTTACCTTTGCTGATTGATTCGGTTTGTAATATACAGTGTGGAAATTAAGTAGCGCAGAAATTCGGTAACTCCGTTAATCTCTTCGTTTTCGGGAAAAAAATCGTAAAGGGGTGTAGCCATTCAAATTGCAGAGCGTATTTTAAAGTCATTTTCAGATTTCTATTGCATTTGTATGTGAATCAAAGTTGAAATTGATATCTTTACATTGTAGAAATTAATATAAAAGGCAAACTTTCAAAATTGAACTTCAATGCCATATAACTTCTTGCTGAAGGGCTTTGTACTAAGGTATGTTAGGTTTAATCGGTTTATTATGGCAATATATGCCCAATCGGTATTCCATTCTTTTTGAGGCACCCTGTATATAGTACAAAATTAATAGCTCACTTGTCAATAGACATCTTCCCAAGAAGAGAAGTTTAGAAGGTGAAGTTGTCCGTGTTAGAACGTTTGGTGTTATGCAATACGAGAATAAACAGTTGGACATCTACAAACTTAATAAAAGTAAGGCAATGCTATTACTGTATTTTCTATAAACACTTAAACTCCTTGATGTTTTGACAATTTACCAAATTGTTGTTCAGTTTATGTAAAACAATACAAACATGTCTGAAAAATAGTATGATCTGCAGTTGTAAGACATCGTATTTTAAGAATTTCATGCGTAAAATTGTTAAGAGGAGATCAAGAAAGTATTATTTATTAATAATAGAGATAACGTTGAGCAAATGTTCTAACAAAAATCTATTTCCATTTCATTGTAGCTTCATTAAGTGTGTTAAATTTTACTTCATGCTTCTTTGGTAAACAGCACTTGTTTTCTAGTCCCTTTTTTTATTTTGTATGGATTCGATATAATAAAGCTGAAAAATTCCAGATTAAAAATTGCCAAAACATTGAAAATAATTAAAAGGGAAAATGGAACGTGGCTTTCGATTACAAATTTAATAGTGTTACGGTCATGATATCGACCAGAAAACCGAGCTAACGCAATAGGTATCGAATATGTAACCGCACTAACAGTTCCGATAAATTTCTGAACAACGCAAAAGTGCCGGATCGAAATTTTCCGTTTTGAGATTTAGAAGGAAAAAAGGCAAATGATTAAACAATAAGTTAAATCATTCACTTGATATAACAGATTATCAGAACATCAAAAAACGTACCATAGCTTATGCGTTAAATGTGTACAGATAGTATATTAGTGTCTTATTGAATAAGTACTGTCAAATGAACAAAACATATAAATAAAAATCTGATAATGTCGTTGATTATTTTGCTAGTTAAGATGGGTGTTTGCAAAGAAAGTTACAGCAGCTTATAACAACCTCAAGACTGGAAATAGAAGGAACTGTAGTTACAGAATATGTATGGCAGATAATAAAGGGGTATAACAGCCACTACAACTTTGGGGTGCGTATAAGACTTACTTGGTAAAGAAAGATGTCCATGTAAAAATACATACAGGATCACTTTGATACAGTAAAACTGGGCACCGACACAAACATTACTACACGCCATTGTGGAGTACAGGCCATAACTTAAAAAAGATTAGGTGTTGTCACCACACGACTTTCTTTTACTGCTTGTAATAAGCTAATTTTGGGATATTTTGAAAAACTATACTTCTTATAAAACATTTTTTTGGCAAAAGTGATAGACAATTATATGAGGGTTTTGGAAAAAATATTCCCATTATTAATTTTTGCAGATTGAGCAAATATTTCTAAAAACACATTTTTGCAATTTTTGCTAAAACTATTCATCTTACACAAAAAGATATGGACAGTGACGTAATGTATGAAAAGGATTTGAAGAAATTATTTCCATTATTAATTTTTGGAGTTTGAGCAAATACCTACTTGTAATAATCAAATTTTGAATTTTTTTCAAAAACATCTTACAAATAAACCTTTTAAAAAAAGTTATAGATAATGACATGGTATATGATACTGCTTCCAAAATCTCAATATAAAGCATAAAAAGTCATTAGTCCTAAGATTACAGTTTGGTGTCCCATGCCAGTTTCTGAACTCTGCTCGAGCTTATAGCTCAATATAAAAATACGTTTAGAAGCCTCTTTGCCATCGACATTGTTGATATCGTGTTGATGTAATTTTTCAGATATAGTATACTTTGCTTTTTTAACGAACTAGCTTAACCATCTCATCATAAAACACCGTTTTCTTTACTTTAGGCCTTTACGAGTATTCTAGGCTGGGTGGGTGCATCTACTTTTCGGGTCATTTTCTAGTCTTCCCTCTGCACCACCCATCCTAGAGAAATTCGTCAGCTTGTCTTTAGTGACTATTTGTATCACTTCTTGTATTAAAATGAATCAATATTTACAATGGCACAGCATCCTATAACAGTGTAACAGTAAAGTGCCATTGTCGTGAAATAACGCTGATGGGAGCAAGTCCGATCAGAGACGAACTGTTCAAATTATGCACAAAATAGGTAAAAATTAGTAATATGACGGAAATATGCAAATGAAACACTTAGCAATGTGAATTAAATTACCTACGAGTAATTCGCAAAAAAATATTGTTACGTTTTTTTAAGTAAAGCTACGTAATTTTAGTTTACCCTTTTTTTTTTTTTTTTTTTTTTTAATTTCCCTACCGACTACCGTTGCCCCCCGGAACCGCTTACGCATTACTTCAGGGGGCGCGGGCGTCACTTAAACCTAGTCTTAATTAATTGAAAATCTAGACCGCCCGTGCCGGGAGTTGAACTCTCAACGCTCCGGCTCGAGCGCTCCATGATTTACAATGTGACCTCGGCTGCAACGGCAATCGCCGCTCGCCTACCGAGGTCCCTAATTTTAGTTTACCTGCATTTCTTATATCTCAGTTTCTCAGTTCGAGAACAACAATATGTATTATATTTTGACAACTACAATTAGTGTCATAGTAAAATTTTGTTCCATGATTTAAAATCAATAAAATTAAAAAAACGTGTTAATGAAATATAATTTATTTTTGAATTGATATCTCTACAATACAAGCAAATTAATTACTAGACCAATTCATTTCAATAAAATGTTGTTAGTTTTCTAAGATATGCAACTGCACTTTATAATAATTGATCCAGATTGTAATATAAACATTCAGAATAGAGCAATGAATAAACTAAATATAACATTATTACCAAAAACAAAGTAAGCAGGCATAATTATGAACTTTGTATGTAGTATTTATATATACACTAGATACGTATAAGCAAACAATCAATAAACTAAACTTTTCCGCATCTCATTAAAACACAACAACTTGTAAATAATGATGATACATAATATAAATAAATAAATCACTATTTTTCCTTTCCTTTATTCGAGTTTTACTACTACAATTCTTACACTATTAACATTAACATTAATCAAAAGTGCAGTAATACGAAAATATCAAGCAATATATTTTGGATACTAAAGACTATTATTTGTAGCGTATTAAATTTCACATAATTCCCTCCGTTACTTAAAGGGAAAAAGTAACTTTTACGTTTTTAATAGATAGTATTTTATAGTAATTGAACATAAAAAAACAAACTTTTCCTCGAACGCCTTCTGCCTTTATCTAGACAAGATAAGGCTGTTACACATTGTTGCTTTCCATTTAGTAATTATATATACGATGATACGAGAAATTTAAAAGTTGTAAATAATGTGTGATAATATTGCTTAAAAATAGTTCTTTAATAAAGATATGTTTGTGCTTCTTGGGTAAACGATTATGGGACCTACGTATTTTAATAAATTGTCTTTCAACGTATATAACAACAAATAGTGGGAGTTATTGTTTTGAAAACAATGGGAAAATACTATAGTTGCAATGTAAGCAGGGTTATAAATATGCTCTCACTTTTTAACAAGACGATTAAAATGCTACAAGAAGTTGTTAGCGTATACCATATATCTAATACTTACTAACGGGTGTTTATAAACAGTCGTCATCCCAGTAGGTTTTGAGAAAAAATTCGCTATGACAGTACTCAATGACGTTTCATTGCGTTGCACGAATTAATCAAAGACATAACATTTTGTTTTTCAAAGCAACTGGGATGACGACTGTTTATGAACACCCGTTATATTGCTAGCGGCTATGAGTGAGAAACTCACCAAGGAAGTGAGACAGACAACCAACTCTTCAATGTATAACGGTGAGCGGTGCGCAAGGGCGGCGGCGTCGTCCGCCCAATGGCGAAGTGATCAAGTTTAAAATTCGCTTCTAAAGGCGGAGTTCGAATTCTCACGCATGCGCACGAGACGCGTTATACTCTAAGTGAGACTATGTCGGCGCCGTAATGTTTTCTAGCGTTCCGAGGCCCTACTAGCAATATATGTGTATTATATATATGGCGTATACGTATCGCACTATAAGATTTACGTAGCATCAACTAAACAGGATATTTTGAAGCTACAGCAAGTGCGTGTTTAACCGACCAGACTGCATTCCCCAACTGGTCCTTAGTTGTAGTACAGTCAACTGTGATCTCAACAGCACAATTAATTTTGTGATTTCATTTTAGTTCCTTTTTATACATCATGCGTCTAATAGTTGATTTCGTATTTTCTATAACTTATATGTGTTTGTGGTTAGATGAAGTACAAAGTGCCAAGATTTTAGGAGTGTTTCCTATCCCTTCTATTAGCCATCAAGTTGTGTTCCAACCAATATGGAAAGAATTATCTTTACGGGGCCATGAAGTCACAGTTATTACGCCAAATCCGTTGAACGATTCCAAGTTAACCAACTTAACCGAAATAGATCTGGGGTTTGCGTACGAAATTATCCGCAAGGTGGATCTGCAGAATTCAATTAAAAAGGACCTTTCCGTATCGACAATCATGCGCAACTTTTACAAATTTTTAGAAATTATCTCAGAAGAAGAGTTAAAAAATCCATCAGTGCAAGCATTTATTCAAGACAAAACAAAACATTTCGACTTGTTATTGGTCGAATTTCATGATCCTGTCATGTTGGCTTTCAGTGCGAGGTTTCAGTGTCCAATGATAGGTATCAGCTCTTTGGGTGCTCTAATAAACGCATACGATTTTATGGGGAGTCCGTCTCATCCTGCTTTAAATCCAGATTTATTACTACCTGTCACGGGCAGTTTGGGATTTTTTGATCGGCTGTATAGTTTGTACTTTGCAATTTTGCATAGATACTTTTATCGCTACCATTTCTTACCAGTGCAAGATAAATTAGCCAGGAAATACATAATGGAAGATATGCCATACCTAGGCGAAATAGAGAGAAACGTTAGCATGCTGTTCTTGAATGTAAACCCCATTCTTCACACAATCCGACCGAACGTACCTGCTATTATTGAACTAGGAAGCGTGTACACATCCAGATCATCAAAAGAACTATTACCATCGGTAAGATACAACAAAATATGCTATTGATTATTTAAGTCTCGATTTAACTAAGGTATAATTGCAATGATAAATGCACTCTTTGTTATCAATCATTGAATTAGGCAGTATGTATGCCTGTGGAGGTCCACGATATTGGTAAGAGATGACAAAATATGTTAATAATTTTATTGTTCATTGAAATGTTAAACAGTGTTTAACATGATGGCGTTCTCGAATGTTAAGATACATTTAACATGCATCCACTCATTTAACATGCATCCACTCGCGTCCTCGAATGTTAAGATACATTTAACATGCTTATCAAGCTAGTAATGTTAATAGTAGATTATGCAATGAGGGAGAGAAATGCGTTATTTTGCTGAGGTACAATTTCTGAAATTGCACTGAAGCAAAATAGCATTCTCTCCGAGTTGCATATACTATTTTTTTCACGTTGCAGGAAGATTTAAAACGAAAACCCGTTTTTTTAAACGTCATTTATTGACATTTTAGTTACAATTATTTTAAAATTAGTAGCCTTTGCTAAATTTTAAAGTTGGTGGCACTGTAAGTCATTATGACAAGAGCTCACAATTATGTCAAATTCGAGGTTAATAGATGAGGTTTTGCGTCAGTTTATGTCAAAACTGACGCGAAACCTAACCTGTTAACCCCGAATTTACCATAGATTACCATAGATACGGTAACATTTTTTACTTTAGTCCCTGGGGGCTAAAGTAATTACTTCTGTCCCTAGAGATAAAATGAGCTACTTTAGTCCCTGAAATAAGTGACTAAAGTGCCAACTTTAGTCCCGCAAGTGCAAAAATACTATTTCCTGACTAGTCAGAGAAAATACATCGGCCAATGTTTTTTGTGTGGAATCTATAGCAATAACTTTCCAGTACATTCTGTACAACTCTAAATGTTTGGGATCTAAGCACTTTCACGACTAATATGTAGTTCTAACTTCGTTCGTCCGAGAAACGCTACAGATCCGTAGCGAAAAGTGACGCATTAGCTCCTTATAAAATAATATACTATTTTCTTCAAACGTCATTAAAATGTGACATTATATTGCTGTACCTATTGATCATGATAAAGTTTCCATTGCCATGGCATCTAAACACTTTTTACATATTATCTCTACTCGTCAGCGGCAAATAATTGTATACTAAGTATTAAGAACGGTAAGTACATTTTACCAATTGAAGACAATTGTTTGGAGGAGGAACGAAGAGAGGACTTCAATTATTGTCTGAGATCGGTAATTCCTTAACGTTCGTGATGCTGATGATGTTTTTTGCAAGATGGAAATATATTTTTCTTCAAACGTCAGTAAAATGTGACATTATACCACAGAATATGTTAGTGGCACTGTAAGTTTATGTCAAATTCGAGGGTAGCACGTTAGGTGTTGCATCAGTCTGTGTCAAAACTGACGCAAAACCTAACCTGCTAACCTCGAATTTTTACTTACCGTTCTGGAACGGTAAACATAACTTACTGATTTGGCGACAAACACGGTAACTAAGTAAAATCGTTCTATCGTGCAAAAAAGATATTATCTTTGCTGACGAGCGGAGTTAATAGTACAATGTGTATCTAGGACGAAAAGCGTAACATTCCCAGACGACTGTGAATATTGTTGGGCGAGGCGAATTTCGAGCCCAACAACACAGGAGGACTGTAAGATTAGGGTGACTTGCAAAACACTTTCCGGTCATATATCGTACAATATTTTTTACGACATCCGAATCCATACTTTCAAACTTGCGAATTCACTTTCGAAAACATTATCACATTAGTATCTATTATTTGACTTATCCAAACAATAACACAAACTTCTTTCTATAGTAAGAAATGGATCAGGGAGCGGCAAAAGCTTTTACCAATCCCTGATGCCCGTTTTCCAATCTTCACCGGCAAAACGTGACTTTCTGGCAAAAAAAAACTTCAGAAACTGCATATTTCTGGTCGGTCGTAAAAAAAGTACTTTTACATCCGAAGAACTAAATGTAAGTTATACCTGGTCGCCTATAGACGCAGACACGCGATTGGCTGTAGATACAACATTCACAACACAACACCGGTGCGAAGTTCCGTCGTTGCAGGATGCGGAGTAGCACCCAGCAGTCTTTTATTCGTTACTAAATATTTAACGTGAATTTTAACGTGAATCACGCCTTGGAAATTTTCACTCACGTTCACGACCCGATTTTCAAATATTACTCACGTTTTCGGCGAGACCTGCCTTGATCCGAGTGTTTTCACGACACGCGTCCATCCTATTCAAGAGTATCAACCAATTGACGAAATATAAAAAATAGGTGTATGTACTTCTTCTCTCTTTCATAATAATTGTTTATAAAGCGTGTTACCAAACGTTTGTTATCAAGTAGGCACTGAAAGTACAAGTCAACAAAAAAGTGACAGGTGGCAGAAAGGTAAACTATATTGCGTTTATTAAGGGGTTAATAACCTTGGGTAATTAGTCAACAGCACTAAAGATAAATCTTCTTAATTTAATCATCTCAATATTTCGCCCTGCATTGAGAACATCATCAGGAGCGAGTTACAAGTTTATATAACAGCTATATACCGGGTGTCCGTTCTCAGTCTCGAACATTGCATTAAACGTTTTTGCTGATCCCTGCTCGCCAATTCAAGTTACAGGAAAGCTAATGACTTCAATGGAACGATAAAGTTATTTCGCATTAAGTGATACGAATACTAATAATATTTACTTCAGTAGTCTAGAAATAATGACAAAACACCTAAAAATCGAATGCACAGTGTCGATTACCTATGTTCGACTTTGAGATTGGACACCCGGTATAAAAAACAACTTTTAGTAATCTTACAATCTGAAGAAAATATTGCAGTTGATGGACATATTATACACGTTGGTGATTCGGTACAAGATACATCACACCTTTAATTAATAAAATTTTATTAGAATTAGAACATAATAAAATTATTGTAAACGCTAAAATTTGGTTAACCTCAAAGACATAACATGTGGAACTGATAAATACCTTCACGATAAATGGAGTACCTACTTGAGGAAATAATGCAAACGCAAACTCTGTTTAAGTTTAGTGTTGGCTATCATCATAATAATATGATATAAAAGATACTGAACCAAAATAGAACGTTCTTAAGTGTTCAAATTAGTCTACTTATTTTCAATTGTAGTCAGCATATTTGTTCTGTTATAACAACTGATACCAAAAATATTACTCAGCATAACTTGTGATGTGATAACAAGTAAAGTCGATATACTATTTCTAAGTAAACTGTTCATTCTGTAACTAGCCCTGATTCGGTACACTATTTCTTGCCATGGGTCTAATTCTAACCTTCTTTCAAATAATATATGCGCATGTTGTTAAATGAAGTACAAAGTACCAATATTTTAAAAGTGTTTCCTAACCCTTCTATTAGTCATCAAGTTATGTTTCGACCAATATGGAAGGAATTATCTTTATGGAGTCATGAAGTTACGGTTCTTAAGCCAAATTCGTTGAAAGATCCGAACTTAACCAACTTAACTGAAAAAAAACTTGGGATTTGCGTACGAAACCATCCGGAAAATTGATCTGCAGAATCCTCTTAATAGGGATCTTTCTGCACCGACAATTATACGCAACTTTTACATATTTTTAGAAAATATCTGAGAAGGGGAATTAAAAAATCCATCAGTACAAACGTTGATTAAAAGCAAAGGTAAAAATTTCGATTTATTGTTGGTCGAACTTCATTATCCGACAACCTTGGCCTTCAGTGTGAATGTTGGAAAACTAATAAACGCTAAGTATGTCCAGCCGGATGATGTAAATATTGTATCTCGAGAACGTATCAGGATGGTTTCTGCGCCAGTTTGGGTGGAATATTAATGCAGATAACTAAAAAATGAGAGAGCAAAGTTAGTCGTTTTTCTTTGTATGCATTTGTCGATTTGCATTCGGATTACCAGTAATAGCCCAATGGCCGTTAAGAAGTCGTGTAGCTACGCTGTCAGATTGGTGAAATGCTACAGCGCCGTTATAATCGAGCTTAATGTCAGGAGTTCCAAACTCGGTCTCGGATTTATATCTTCTTAAATTAATAAAAGATTTGGATGCAAATGTCTATCCTTTGTCACCTCTCAATGTGTAATGCCGCATTAGTCTGAAAACACACGAAGCGGTTGAACAAGTTTAAGTAATTAATTAAAAAGTAAATGTACACTGGATACAAATTACAAAGGAAAACCTAAAAATTTCAGCAATATTTAACCCTTAATCAAAAAATTTAATTCTTTTTATTTTTGTTGTATTATTAAGTTTTTTCGATGTTTGAACCAAAATATTTTTTTTTAGGATAAGCGACAATGATGACAAGAAAAACATTACCAATTGCACATTTTTATCGAGACTATTTTTGATATTTTCAATTTTTTTGTGTCAAAACCTTTATCAGCTATGGAAGTTCAGCCCATTAACTTTTTTTTTTGTTATGTAGTTTCATAAAAAGGTAATGATTTCCGTTATTCAGCAACTGACGTGAAAATGATTTGACAACATCGTCTATAGAAAATTATAGATATTATAGATACAAACTCTATGTTTAAATTAACTACTAGCTATCATCATAATAATATGATACGAAAGATAATGAAATTAAATAGAGCATTTTAAAGTTTTTGCGTTAGTCTATTTTCAGTTTAAGCTATAAAAGCATATTTTTGATCTGTTATAACAACTGATACCAAAACTATTACTCCGTATAACCTCTTATTATCGACTAATAGCGACTTGTACACTTTCGTGGAGCATGTTTTATGGCGCAACTATAAAATGGCAAATTTGTCTTGCCACATAATCAAAAATCTGTAAAGCGCTTTACCCAGAATTTAAAAACTTTTAAAAATCGAAGAAAACTAGGAGTAAAAATGTCTCAACGTACATAATAATAACGAAACAATCAAAAGAAACACCTGCTAATGCGAATTACATTACTTTTCAAATAAAGAAAAAAACATTACCGGTGGTGGGATTCGAACTACAGCGCCTGTGAATGTGATGTCAGTTCCACCAGTGTGTTCCACTGGGCCATCTTGGATCTATCGTATCTGTATGATTCGCGGCTGTATTAAACAGAACGCACTTATTTGGTTCCCTTTTTGACATTGACATTTACCCTGTATCTGTTGGGTTCCATTTTCGTGTAAGTTAAGTGTTAAGCCTGAACTATGTACCAATTAATACGTTTATCTATTTCTGTTAAAGGAAAAATAAATAAAAATGTATTTTTAAGGTGCTCACCATGTATATGCTGGGTCCAAAATATGCCTTTTTTCTTCAACGGTACAAACCTGAGCTATGTGCAAAATATTACTGTCAGTTTAGTAATAGTTCTTGAGTTAAAGCAAAAAGCGGAAATTTTCTCGGTTTCATGTCAGGAAAACATATAATCTGCATGCAAAACATCGCCCTTTTCCAACAAATAGTTTTTGAGGTACACCGGCAGACAGACAGACGAAATTGAGAAAAGCTGTTTTTCGTGATCTAGGGACTCTGAAACGTGAAGATCTGAAGAAATCTCGGATGTTTTCGCGATTAGAATACTTTCGTCTTTTAGACGAAGGAAGTAAAAATAGTCTCAAATTGCTAAATGAATTGCGCAACTGAAAAGTATCAACTGCACTTTATAAAGTTGACTTGGCTATTCACACACAATGCGCAACTTTTTACTGCCAAACTCAAGCTGCAACTTTTATATTAGTATCATTGCTGGTATTAGTTGTACCATTTTTTTACAGTGAATGTTGTGCGTTGTATGGACTGCGACGCTATCAAATTTTATAGTGCGCTGTTAAAATTATTTGAATGAAAAAGACGATTGGCGTAAAAAACGAAGGATGTAGGTTAAAGAATGGATTAAAAACGAAATTATTGTGGAACTGTAAATAATTTGTTACACAAATTATAACAAATAAGGACGAAGTATTCTATAAAAACTGTTTTTGATTGTTCACGGCCGATTATGATTACGTATTAGAAAAAGTGACCTCATTAATCAAAAATTTTTAAAGGGCTTTACTCAGAACTTCCCTCGCAGGTGGACGTTGTGATACTAAATACTTTTAAAAATAAAAGAAAACTCATGGTTAAAATATCTTTACGTTTCTGATAATACTGAAACAATAAAAGCAAACAATTGGTAATGCAAATTATATCAATACACCACCCGGCGGTGGGATTCGAACGGCAGCGGCTTCGAATGCGATTTCAACATTTGACAGTGTCTGCCCGTTCCGTTCATAAGCCACGGAGCACTCCTGGCGTCATTGCACCGTGGCTGCTTTACATAAAACGCATTTTTCGTTGGCCCTTTTTTTCTGTTTTACAACATTTACTCTGTATCTGTTGGGTCCCATTTTTGCCAAGGGTAAAGCCTGAGTTATGTGCAAATTTTTACTTTTATCTATTTCTCAGTTAAAGCAAAAATAAACAACATTTTAATTTTTTAAGGTGCTCACCCTATACATATTTGTCTGAAAATTTCTTCGTTTCATGCCAAGTAGATATAAAATCTGCATGCAAAATATCGTCTTCCTCCAAGAATAGTGTTTGAGTTATACCGGCAACAGACAGACAAACAGACAGACGGAATCGAGAAAACCTGTTTTTCGTCATCTAGGAACCCTGAAACGTGAAGGTCTGAAGAAATCTCAAAAAGTGTTTTTTTTCGCGATCACAACACTTCCTTCGTCTTTTAAACGAAGGAAGTAAAAAAGATACGCTTTTCCACTTTTTCATCTTGGAACGTTCAGTCGTGTACTGTGCCCACAAACTATACATTTTCTTTTTTATTTCTTCAGTCGAAACGGACAATACCCCAGAAATAGTACCTATTGCCTTTTCGTTTTTGATTCTGTCCCGGAAGTCGATCAATTCAACATTCCATAAGCACTAATGGTTTTCAGTTAAACTTATTAGAGGTAAAGTTCTCAGACATAGGTAATGATTACAAGATATCTAGGTAAACTACGAATACATATTCAAAGAAATAAAATCAAAGAACCGCTATTTCAAGAAAAAGTCAATCTAAAAGAACTTGGGTGTGAAATTACAAGACATCTGTACCAACAAAAAAATAAAAGGCCGTATGAAAAGTAACAAAATACACACAAACGAAACACTAAACTTTGAATGAACCAAATTAAAATCATGCAGAAGCACTGGGAACAGGGAGAGTTAGCATCTCACAAAACACCATTGTTCGGTAAGGAAATAAAAGTATTGGCAGAAACTGAAAGAAAGGCATTCTTAAACAGTTGAGGAGTATAGCAACTACAAAGTAATAAGATATTAAGTCAATGCAAGAATTAGATATAAAAAAGAACGACTGGGAAAGATATATACGTCGGTTTGAAAGGAATCTTGACGAGCAACAGAAACAGATGTACAGTAATGCTCACATAAATCTAGTACAAGCAATTTACATCTAGTTACGCAATTTTTTAAAATTGTTTGTTGTACAACTGACTTTTCATTAAGTAAAAAATAAGAGAAATAAAGGCAACTAATATTTTTTTGCTTCACCATTTGCGTCAATTACAGCCCTTAATCTCTTCGGCAAAACAAATATATTTGTACTAGATTTATGTCAGCATGACTGTACATATATACCATACAAGATAATTTTCTAAGAGATGTACCCGACAAGTAAAGAAGAAATTACGAGAGAAATTAAAAGCCCAAGAATAGAAAATCACCTGGTGAAGATGGTATCACTGGATCGTTCGCCCACTTTAGTAAAAGGCTTCATCAGGAGGAAAATCAAAATATTATACTAACTCAACGTGTAAACCACGCCAAAGGCGAAACTCTTTTGCAAGGGAAGGGATAGAGGAGCACGGTAATTTAACGTGTAAACCACGCCAGAGGGGAATCTCTTCAGATACAGTTTCTGACAATGGCCGTGAAAGCTTCCGAAATAATCTTGTTTTATCTTGAAGAGAATTGCAATGATACATGCACTGTTTGTTATCAATCGTTGAATTAAGTAGTATGAATCAATGTAGAGGTCCAAGGAACGCATTGTTATAAAAAAAACATCTTAACATCTTCATACATATAGGATAGGATAGAATCATTAATACAAAGGTGAATAAGTAACTCTTATCTAACTGTTCAGGAACCAGTATTTTCTGTAGGATAAATGATCTAAAGATACGTTTGGATTTCTGTTGCATTAATACAGCTAAGGAAATTAAAGTTTTTGAAGATTTTAAACCGTATAGCCTATACCGCCATTTTACAGCACAATCTGCTGAAGGCACAGGTTGCGCAATAAAACAAGTGTGTGGGCAAAAAAAACTTTTTCAAAATATTTGTTTAACCTACACACGGAATTACAAAATAACTATTACTTAAACGATGTTTGTCTTAAGCTAGGGAAAATGCAACTGATTATTTCTGTCACATTAGTGCGAGCAAAAATTGCTAATGAAACGTAACATACGATAAGGCTGCAAGAAGCGCTTATCTTATCTGAGGTTTGCATATTCTACACATGTAACAGTAGGTACTTTATCATATTTAAACTAAAACAGATGTTGCACAACTTTATAGGTCTAATATATCGGTCAATTTTTATATTGCACAGCTCTAGTATTTTCAACTGTTCATTTTTAAAATGTACGCAACATGAAACATGTGGTGCAATTTTGAATTGCGCAATATTTGAACTTGCAGCGTCATTCGCCATTGGAATACCTGAAGTGTTTTACAAGTTGCGCAATACAAACGGTGTACCAGTGTGCGAGTGCCGTCTTAAGATATGATAAGTATAGATAGATATACCATCTTTAAGTGAACGAGCTTTTATCCATTTCACAAAATAACTTTACACGCATTAAAAAGTGGAAGTTGCGCAATTTTTGATCATCCTGCGTGACAGGTTGCGCAATACAAGAGGTGTAAAAGCGTGCAAAGAGCTTATTAAGATATGACGAGTACAATTTGATGCTCATTTTTATTTAAGTGAACGGGCTTTTATCAAATTCACATTATAAGGCAGTTCATTCTGTAACTACCTTTGATTCGGTACACTAGTTATTGCTATTCATCATGCGTTTAATTTTCGTTTTCTTTCATATAGTTTATATGTGCCAGTTGTTAAATGAAGTACAAAGTGCCAATATTTTAGCAGTGTTTCCTTTACCTTTCATTAGCCATCAAAATATGTTTCGACCAATATGGAAAGAACTATCATTACGGGGCCACCAAGTCACAGTTCTTACCCCAAATCCGTTGAAGGATCCCAGCTTAACCAACTTAACCGAAATAGATTTGGGCTTTGCCTACGAAATTATCCGGAAAATGGATTGGCAGAATTCTCTTAGTAAGGAACTTTCTGCACCGGCACTAGTTCGCAACCTTTATACGACTTTCGAAAGTATCGCAGAAGAAGAATTAAAACATCCATCAGTACAAGGGTTAATTAAAGACAAAAGTAAACATTTCGATGTATGTTTGGTCGAAATTCATATTCCGACAATGTTTGCCTTTGGTGCGAGATTTCAGTGTCCAATAATAGGAATCAGCTCTTTGGGTGCCATGATAGTCGGACACGATTTTGTAGGAAATCCCTCTCATCCTGCTCTAAATCCAGATTTGTTACAACCTGCCACAGATTCTTTG
The DNA here is from genome assembly GCA_940337035.1 of Agriotes lineatus. Taxonomy (NCBI): domain Eukaryota; kingdom Metazoa; phylum Arthropoda; class Insecta; order Coleoptera; family Elateridae; genus Agriotes; species Agriotes lineatus. Next base: position 75,926 of record CALNHX010002884.1, read on the forward strand.
GGATTTTTCGATCGTATCTATAGTTTGTACTTTTTAAGTTGGCATAGATTCTTTTATCACTACCATACCTTACCAGCACAAGATAAATTAGCGAGAAAGTACATATTGAAAGATATGCCATACCTAGACGATATACAGAGAAACGTTAGCATGCTGTTGTTAAACGTAAACCCCATTCTTCACCCAATCCGGCCAAATGTACCTGCTATTGTTGAACTAGGAAGTGTGTCCAGGCCTTCAAAGAAGCTATTGCCATCGGTAATGTATAATAAAATATGCTATTAATGTTAAGATCATTTTTGTCTTGGAAGGATTGTAATGATTATTTGTAGTGGTTCATTTATTACAACAAATCACATCCCTCAAATTTAAAATAAAAGCATTCACGCAGTCGTATTCGTAGTAAAAATTACGAATCACAATTATTGTAAATGTATAATTTGGCATTAACCATACTAAAAAGACACATTTATGTCTAAGCATAGCAACACCATTTTGAAAACTGAGAATATGAATACACTGTGTAATTAATTTCTATTTCAGGCATTATTCCTTGGTCTTCATCATGCTTCTAATAATTATCATAGTTTTTTTAATAATTTATAAGTATATTTATAAGTATTTCCAATTCCTGCCATTACATTTTTTATATACGTTAAAGTTATGGTTAACTATCTACCATTAACGTTATATCAGTATAATTGCATAGCAATAACTGTAACATTGGAGTTAATATTTTTTTTATATTTCCAAGTTATACAACTCTAGTAACAAAGAGCATATATCACGAAGATTAGATATATGCAAAAATACAAAATTTTAGTTAAATCGGTTGCGTAACAATTTTTCTTGCTTTTAATCTGTAGGCACGACCAAAAAGCCGTTCAGGGGCTTTACGCCTGCTGTCACTTATTGAATTACTTAAACGACTACTATACTACTGACAGTTCAGTAGTAACCCCTTCCGCAAAGGAGCGCCAAATTTGAATAGAACTATTAGTATCCGGTTCTTCACAAGTCAATTTTATTTAAAATTAAATTATTTATTAATTCTCTCGAGTTTTTAATTTGAAACGTGTGAAACTGGTTTAGCTCAATTTCCATAAATGGTTGTGATTTTTTTCTTAGGTTGGCACTGTTTATGTTGGTGGCACTGTAATTCTACGTCAAATTCGAGGTTATCAGGTTAGGTTTGCCGTCAGTTTTGACACAGACTGGCGCAAAACCTAACCCGCTAACCTCGCATTTGACATAGACTTACAGTGCCACCAACATAAACAGTGCCAACCTAAGAAACAAAATCACACACCATTTATGGTCACCCGGTATATAGTATAGGCAAGCATTTCGACTACCTTTTGTTTTGTTTATTTGGCAAACTGTATTTACCAGTTTGCAGTAAACCGTTAATTACATGCTTTAGTACCGAACTGTAAAATCTTTATTGTGGATTAGTTAAATAAATTTATAAAGATGTATGAAATGAAAAAGAAAGGCTAAAACATTTGCTTTTAGCAATCAAATATTCCTAATAATTCTTGCTCTTCTTTCTTGCGCAATATAAATGTTAAAATTGATTTATTCCACCTTCTTTGACACTACAACTAAAAAATGTTCGCGATTACCAAAATCGGAGTGTAAATTTTAATGTGTTTAGAATACCTGCGCAAAACTTAATAAGTGATCATGTTAATTACAATTAACTTAGTTTATAGCGGGTGTCTACAAATACGAGTCAAGAGTGCTTTAATAGTTATTTATATTACAAGTGCGGTAGGTCGCATTTTACAGCACGAGGTTTTAATTTTGAATCACGACGCGAAACGGAGGACTTCAATAAAACCGAACGCTGTAAAATGCCTAACGCATCGAGTATTGTTTTACATTTTTTGGCCGACATATATTTTCTATAAATTCATGATTTCGCTTTCGAATATCAAGCCATCAAGCAAGCTGGCATCAGTAAATATTGTAGTTGACACTTTGAAACGTCAAAATTCAGAGTCGTAAATATCAATTTTCTTTATTTCTCCTAAACGCAACTGAACTATAAAATACGTAACTAGCGTTTCTGCTAACACCCGTTATTACTACAAACAACTTTTTGTTTAAGGGTCTCTGAAAGCTAAAAATTTTCTAGTCATTTTACCTCACCGCGGTGCGACAAAGCACTGACTAACTATAAAATCGTAGTTACGGTGGACGTCAACTGTGCATGAATGTGTTGTTTACTTCGAAAGTCGTATTTCCGGTCATTCTCGATGTGCCGAAAGTTAGTTTTCCCACACTGTGGTGATTTTTACTTTCCAACAAAAACTAGGGCAATTGTGCGACAAGGATAGATATAAAAATTCACTAATGGCGGTACCTTACACTTTAGTGTGTTGATCTACGACAAAAGTTAACATGTGCGTAAGGTATCTATAAAAGTTTAGTGATTTGTGCTGTCAACTCAGTAAAGTAGTAAAACAGTAAATAATAATATTTTTTATTTTTTAGAATAATTTCAATTATTCGTTACAAAAAACATTGTACCTAACTCTTTCGGGAAGAACTTTCCCGAATTCGCACTACATGTAGCACTCCCTTCGGTCGTGTTGCGAACAAAGTGCTCATTCGGAAAAATTACCTTCCCGAACTTGTTAGGTAAATAACTATTACTAACGCATGTCCTGCATAATATGTTTTGTAGATCTTTCAGCTAAATGGGAAGGCTTTGTTGTGGTTCATGTATATGCCGTAGATTTCGCTTCGAATCCACAGATGTCAGCAGCAGCAATTTTTTCTCATAGATATATTAAACAAGATACAGCCATGCGGCGACATAGTTCAAAATGGCGTACCTTTTATTGCTGTCACTCTCAGTGCTTGAATTACGTATAGCGCTATCCTTTAGAGAGGTACCTTTGCTTGCATAGAAAAAATTGTTGGTGGCACTGTGAGTCTATGTCAAATTCGAGGTTAGCAGGTTAGGTTTTGCGTCAGTTTGTGTCAAAACTGGCGCAAAACCTAACCTGCTAACCTCGAATTTGACATAGACTTACAGTGCCACCAACACATTTTTCAAAATAGAATTTTTTACTGTTCCACTTTTTTATGCAAGCAATGGTACTTTGATGCGATATTGAGAGAAATTCGAACAAAATCCACCCACCCATGGAAGGATAAATCTTCATAAAAATGACTATAAGAAATGGAATACAGAATACAAGTCCTCATTTTGATTATAAATATTAATTTAGCTTTTTATTATTTCAATAAACTACGTGAATTACGAGTTTGGCGTAATTTGAAATTTGAATGACACTTCAAAACAAAGTACTCGAAATTCGTGCGACTTACGGCTAACTAGTAAAAAGAAAAAACAAATACATTACATGCGTGGCAGAATGAAATGGAGAGATGTACCGAATTCTTTGATATGTTTTCTAAGCACGAACATACGTTTACCGAGCATGGCTGTATCTTGTTTAATATATCTATGTTTTTTCTCCTATATCTGCGCGATTGAAATATTGTCACTTCTGACTGAATTTCTGCTGAGGTCTTCTAAACGTCATCACTAATCTATAACGTTATTTATATTTTGGCTGTAACTTCGTTTGCATTTAAGAGTTCTAGCTGACTTTCTTTTATTGTGTACCTAGGGCGTAATAGGAGCTTGTGTTGTGGAGTAGGTACCTAGACCATTCGCATAATGTAAATTGCTTTATATTTTTATCTACTTGTTTCTAATTGTGTTTGGATTTATTGCTTGAAGACCAAGCTTCGTTGTTACAAGGTATATTTATGGAGAATCTGCATTACCTAATCAGCAGCGTAGATCTGCCAATCATATGCAGACTCCACGGCGTATTCATGAAGCAAATACTTTACCGTTTTACTATATTCATCAGCCCTAGAGATGGAACGCAAGGCGATTATTACATGATAGCATTATTTAACTTGTAACATTTATCTTTTAGCCTGTGACTTCATACGAATATATAACCTATATACATTAATAAACTTCTCGATATTAATGCTTTTTTGATTATTTATAATTGCTTGCATTTTTTAATGATTATTTAGAAATTATTTCAATTCCCAACAAATCCAAACATCTGTATCTTCATCGGGTACCAATTTTGAGTTTGATCGTAGCATTAAGGACCGATATGTCAAAAATTATCTTGGTCAAGGATAGTCATGAAAAATTCTGTCTACACTTCATTTTATAAAACTATGTACATTTGAACTACAATTAAATGAATTATTAGTTCATGTGACTAGCAGTATAATCATCGCTACACAAATATGCAAAAATATGTAATTTAAACCAAATGTATACATTGAATTAATATGTAACATTAATATAACAATAGGATAAGTTAAACAAGATGTCGAAAGTGAATTTTAAACTTTAAAAGATCGACAGTTCTATGTCAACAAAAACTTGATTGTTTTCAATGGCTCCTGCGATCAAGTTTATTTTTGATATCCCAGTAACCATATTGTGTGCATTTTGTTCTTGATAAATTTCAAAATGTGGGTAAGGGTAAGGAATCTATAAAAATTTAGTGATTTGTGATTAGTTACATTTAGCTGAGTGACGAACCCTGTTACTGCCAAACGATAGTTTTATTCCATAATATAAACCGAACTTCACAATAATTAAATTGAAACAGAGATACATAATCACAAATTGTAGGTTAAGTTTGACAGCTAGAAGTGTTACAAGCTACACCCTACAGAACACCAACAACATTTTCATCAAAACACTCTTGAGCCATTTTTAAATACTCTTTGCTATCGAGAGATAAAAAAAAACTGTTCCTCAGCGGGCTGTGGAAATTCAACTTATGAATAATATGTTGGTGGCACTGTAAGTCTATGTCAAATTTGCGGTTAGCAGGTTAGGGTTTGCCTCATTCTGTGTCATAACTGTCGGAAAACCTAACCTGATAACCTCAAATTTGACATTGACGTACAGTGTCCCCAACATATTATTCATACGTTGAATTTCCACAGCCCGCCGAGGAACAGTTTTTTTTTGGATCTCTCGATATTTAACTTACACCGTGGTATTTAGTAAAGCCAGTAAAACAGATTACCGCAGAAAAACAAAAATTAATGCAAAAGAGTCAATAAGTTATCAGTTAAAAAGTATTTAATTTTAAGAGGAAACCCCTGTTTATTTCAATGTATTTCCATACATTTTCTTTCTGATGGTTCCACCCAAGTTAGTGTATTTTTATCTAAAGTACGTTTTTTTCTATAATAACTGTCAAAGTGTTACAATGTTGGTAGATATGTGATTAAAAAGTTAGGAAATATTTTATACCTCGTGTTGGTAGAACTTTTTCAAAATTATGGTTATGTGTCAATTTTGAATGTCAAAGTTTCTTAATTTGAACTCTTGACAATTTTTTTTAACATGGATTCATCATCATCATCAATAAAATCGGAAAAAACGAAAACCAAGAAATATATTAAATGCAAAAATGAAGCAAGCAATATTAAATTATGACATATCTGTCAAAATGACAATCATTCTTTTAGTGGAAGAAAAGAACTAAAAATCTATGTACCAACATTATTAAAACTAGGGACCCTGCAGGAATGCAACTTATCCCCTAGAAAGTTGACCTTGAAAATTATTATAGAAAAAAAATGTACTTTACATAGCCTTCAAAATATTCCGTGATTAAAACTAATAACAAGTCAACAAGGAATAAGTCAACACTGTGTATTTTTTATCGCGTTAAGCTGTCATCAGAAAGAATCTAAGAATTTACCGAAGTACATCAAAATAAACAATTGTATTAAATAATTTATAAATTATGTACTTCATCGTCTCAAATTTACAGTCGTGGCCAAAAAACCGGGACACCGTTTTTGACCTAATTCTCAAAATGCGTATTTCTGCCGTATTTTCAATATATGTCGGCATTTTTCGGAATTAATTGAATAATTAATGACTTTTGATGAAATTGTCAGTGCCACCAATTGTTTTCGCATTTTGAGAATTAGGTAAAAAAAGTGTCCTTTTTTGTGGCCGCGACTGTATAACTCCTTATCTTTATATATATAAAATTCTTCTGTACGTGTGTATGTGACTGAACTCCTTCTAAACGGCTGGACCGATTTTGATGAAATTTTTTGTGTGTGTTTGAGTGGGTCCCTGGATGGTTTAGATTCACAATTGGACCCGGTAGGTGGCGCTGCAATCGGGTTCTAGGAATTAAAAAAAATTTTTTTTGACGAATTTTGTTTTTTATTTTTTTTAAAGATTTCTCGCATATCAGAACATATAACCCCAAAATTTCACCCCCCCCCCCCAATATTTTTTAAAATGAAAAAAATCGAAAAATCGAAAAAAACTTTGCTGAACCTGCTAATAGCAGGCAAACCAACGTTCAGGCAGGATAACGTCTGTCGGGTCCCCCAAAATTTCACCCCCCCCCCGCCGCCCCACAGTATTTTTTGAAATGAAAATCTTTATCTTTATATATATAATTCTTCTGTACGTGTGTATGTGACTGAACTCCTTCTAAACGGCTGGACCGATTTTGATGAAATTTTTTGTGTGTGTTTGAGTGGGCCCCTGGATGGTTTAGATTCACAATTGGACCCGGTAGGTGGCGCTGCAATCGGGTTCTAGGAATTTTTTTAAAAATTTTTTGACGAATTTCGTTTTTTATTTTTTTAAAGATTTCTCGCATATGAGAACATATAACCCCAAAATTTCACCCCCCCCCCCAATATTTTGTAAAATAAAAGAAATCGAAAAATCGAAAAAAACTTTGCTGAACCTGCTAATAGCAGGCAAACCAACGTTCGGGCAGGACAACGTCTGTCGGGTCCCCCAAAATTTTACCCCCACCCCCGCCGCCCCACATTTTTTTTTGAAATTAAAATCTTTATCTTCATATATATAATTATTTTGTACGTGTGTGACTGAACTCCTTCTAAACCCCAATATTTTTTAAAATGTAAAAATCGAAAATTCGAATATTGAAAAAACGTTTGCTGAACCCGCTAATAGCAGGCAAACCAACGTTCTAGCAGGACAACGTCGGTCGGGTCCGCTAACCCTTAGGGAGTGAAATGGAGTAAATAAGCCTAAAAATCGATATGGGTGTCGTTATTGAGGTTTCTTGGGACGTTGATTGCGAAAATGGCATTTATTTTTAAGTCCAAGATGATGTAATTGACATAAAATTAAAACTCTATACTGGTGAAACGGGGTTTCAGAGACAAATTATTTTTGGGCAGAACAACGTTTGCCGGGCCAGCTAGTGCTCATATAAAATTGCCGATTTAACTAGAAGAGTTGCTAATTATATATTTTGTTAATTGCACTTCGAAACTTTGGCTCTCAAATCTTGTGACAACTATTGAGGGTTTTGTGTAGCTTAACCTAATCATTCTATATGTTCTTAAAATTATAATTTTCTGGAAATTTTCAAATTATTATGGAAATATATTTATATTATAATACAGGATATTTACATCAAAAATGAAAAGGGGCTAGTCATGAGTATAATATAATGAATAATTATTTTGTAATGTAATACAATGCCATAATATTAACAGATTGGTGACAGTTAATAAATTCTGAAACCTGCGTTTCATTATGTTATTCTTGGATGCTTCTTATGTATTTCTGATTGAAACACCCTGTACATGTTATTTTACTGGCACACTTTTTAGTGACTTTCAATACGTACAAGATTTGGTTGGAATTTGGCGACACTGGAACCACTTCAAAAAGTCATAAAACATATAGGTTATGTTCTTTTGTCGTGATTGTGGTTTTACTTTCAAATGTGAAGCAAATGGAATAATTATTATTGTAGTAAATAAACTTGTTTTACATTTTAAATGCAGAGTAATATAGCAGCTATAATTCTGTAACTTATATGGTTGTAAACTGATAACAGTGATTACTAATTTCGTTAGCAACCAAGAAGCAGCACAGGTATACCTCAAGATTTAATATTTATCTTATCGTGTGGAAATGATAGCTGATAATATATTAAATTCAACACAAACATTAACAGTTCATCAAGATTCGTAAAAGTAACTGTATAACCAACAGATACTTTAATATGTATAAAGTAATAATTTACATTTTTCTTTATGCGTGGATCGACGAAGTGCAAAGTGCTAAAATTCTTGGGGTGTTTATGTCACCTGCAATAAGCCACCAGATAGTATTTCAACCAATATGGAAGGAACTATCGATGAGAGGTCATCAGGTCACCGTACTTACACCACATCCCTTACGTGATAAGCGTTTGATTAATTTGACAGAAATAGACTTAAGCTTCACGCAAACAATTCTAAGGGAAACAAACATGCAGAAATCAGTAAACAAAAATTTACCAATCACTACAATCATACATAACATCTACAAAAAGCTGTCAAATATTGCGGCAGCTGAATTAGCACATCCGAACGTGCAAGCTTTTATTAAAGATGAGACACAGAGCTTTGATGTAATGTTGGTAGAGTTTATACATCCTGCCATGTATGCTTTAAGCGTACGATTTGGATGTCCATTGATTGGCATAACATCTACTGGTGCTCTAATACCAACTCATGATTCTGTAGGAAATCCAACGCATCCTGTATTGTATCCAGATATACTTTTACCCCTCATGGTAGATACTTTAGGATTTTGTGACCGCGTTTATAGTGTGCTGTATGAGACTTGGTATCGGTATTATTATTACTATCGAATTTTACCCGAACAGGACCGAGTTGCAAGAAAATATATTGGTGGTAATCTACCGTATTTAGGGGATATTGAACGAAATGTTAGCTTGTTGTTTTTAAATGTAAATCCAGTAATGAATACTGTAAGACCTAATGTGCCTGCTATTATTGAATTAGGACAGATGCATATAAAACAGAATACTCCACTACCGACAGTAAGTGTATTTGTATTTGTAACATTACAAAATATTTGAAGGTACCTATAAGTTTTTTAAGAAATTAATATATAGTTATATAAATATTAATATCGTTTGCATACATTTACTGATAGTTGCCCCAAAAATCTTATCATTTTTGTAGAGTAGGACAATTCACGTAGAAGTTACAAGGAGTTGTAGGGTGTAAACTTTAGAAATGTTTAATGAAACTGCCAATCAAATTAAGTACCTATAGGTGGTCTGTTATGATAATATGTGCAGAAGTAATACAGTATTAAATATTTGAAAAACGTAAAACGCCTGGTTTTCTCATGTTGTTTTGCAAACTCTGTAGGTATTACTTCGACACGAAGTGTATGAAGTATTGAAATTCCCTCATATCGAAAACCACTCTGAGTCAAATATCTCTAAAATTCGAGCCAACCGACTAATGAACCCACTATATCAAATCTCCGTCTCGGCGGTGCGGATCTTTTGGTGAAGATCCCAGCCCACTAGATCAATCCCCCGCATTGGGGGGTGCCTAAACGTGCTGTGCGGGGGATGTATGTGCGTATGTGTACACGATTCCGGTCGCCAGGAACCTTCCTGAAGTCTTGGATCGTTTTCATACGATAGGTCCTCCGAAAATGAAGGCAACATCAACTTTTGAGCTATGGTCGTCGGCAAAAAAAAAATTTTTTTTTGTTTTTTTTTTTTGATAAATTGTATTAGCGAACCGGAGTGATGCTGAGTATCGAAGTATTCTTGGAAAGCACGGAAGGGCGCTTTTCTTGGGTGGGGGGTACCGTATATTTTGTAATTAATTTATGCCATGGCCTGCTTAATTGTTTGACAAACGTCACTTTATACGGCCTGGGCATATGTGAAGATTTGCGATTCTCCAAAGAGCACTGTATACCCACAAGTGGGAATTTCAAATTTGCAATGTAATAGCAGTTGACTACGATGCATATATTTGATTAAACTTAATTTTGTTAATGTTACAATTTGGTTTAGTATTCTTAAAATGGGGAGTAGGTATACATACGTCTAAAAGGTGTTGTATTGCAACATGCAAATATACCAATTGGAGAAGATTTTATCATGAATTTCCTTGATATCAAGTTTTACGAAGGAAGTGGTTTGGAAGCTAAATTTAAATTATGGTACAGATCCTTTAAATCCTTTTAAAAATTTTATTTCGATACAGATAAACAATGAAAACTGTAAAAACAAACTGTTATATGCAGCTTGCATGTTGAAAACGGTTGTTTGCGAGTATTTTTTTTTGGGCAACGACAAGCACACTGCAGGGCCTACACTGTTTTTGGTTAATTTTTAGTTACTAAATTTACAGATGGGTGTCCAATAAAAAAATAAGTGAAATGTTTAATTTTAAAGATTTTACAACAATAATTACACATCAACTTACAATAGCATACGGAATAAAATACTTTCTTAGTATTACCACATAATATCTTCCAAATGTATAAGAATGATACGATTATCTGCATATCACATTCTATTCTAGAGCAAATCTGTGCGATATCCAAAAAGTACCTGTCCCGAATTTATTCTTGGGAGTTCAAAATCTCTGTCAAGAAAAATTATAAAACTATAAATCTCCGTATGTATGTAAATAGCGCTATAAACAGAATACACAATTTACATTAATATTAAATCCAAAGCAATAGGTCTTTATTCTACTGATATTGCATTTAAAAATACTTTTTGAAACACGTCTTTGTCTTGACAGCCATTGTTATTTAAATGTCATGGTGGGTATGTGACGCCAAAATTGATATTTTTGAAAAAATGAAAACAATGGATTTCAAAAAAAATGCCCAGGCTGTATACACAAAGTCACACAATTCAGCAGACCATGATTTATGCATTCAATACAATAGATTCGCGGATATAGTTGACTATTCAATTCACCTCTCATATGTCAAAAAGTGGCCAATGAAAATCCAGAATTTGACGTTTTTTGGCCAATCAAAAAGATATCAGCGGACTATATCTTCCCGTAGGTATTCGAAAAACCAAATTTTAGTTTGTTGCTAGATTTACTGAAAACTAATTTGAAATAGTGTTGGGTTCACTAGTCCCTCGAATACCATTCTTAGTCAAAGTTAAAGTATATTATTTTTGCGGTGGTATCACTACTCATGTCCATGAAAATTAGCAAAACACGAGTGTGGAAGTTCTAATCCAAAATGATATTCAAGACAAATTTGTTATAATTGACATTGTTTATATTGGACCTAATTTAAGTCTCTTGTAGTCAGTCTTATTGTACCTTTGAAGTAATTATGAAACTTTTGTTCTAGGATTTACAAAAGGAATTGGATGCTGCTGAAGAAGGCGTAATCTATTTCAGTTTGGGGTCTAATGTAAGAAGTGCGAACTTAACCTTAGAATTACGGGGAAAAATCCTCAAGGCTCTCTCTGAACTTCCATACAAGGTTCTCTGGAAATGGGAAGAAGACCATTTGCCAGGTCAACCCAAAAACGTCATCATAAGAAAATGGTTGCCTCAACAAGATGTTTTAGGTAACGCTAATGCCAAACAACAATTTTCCTGCATGTATAGGATACTGTTTTTCAGGTCATCCAAATATAAAAGCATTTGTTACCCAGGGAGGGCTACAGTCGATGGAAGAAGCAATATCAAATGGTGTTCCATTAATTGGTATGCCCATTTTTGGAGACCAACCATTAAATGTTAGGAAAATGATTAATTTGGGCATAGCGCAATCTGTTGATCCTGAAACATTAACTTCGGAAGAATTAAAAGCCGCCATTATGGAGGTAGCTGAAAATCCTAAGTAAGTAGATATAATTGAACTCTGCATCCACTATTTCATCTTTATCTTTATAGATATCGGAATAGAATTAGGGAAATCTCAGATTTGGTGTCTGACGTACCAATGACAGGGCTGGAAAAGGCAGTTTGGTGGACTGAGTATGTCATTAGGCACAAAGGTGCTAGACATTTGAGAAGTCCGGCGTTAGATATGCCATGGTATCAGTATTTATTACTTGATGTGGTTGGTTTTGTTTTGGCTGTGGTACTTATTTCACTTTTTGTTACATATAAAATATTATCGTTACTATTTAAATTTGGCAAGAGCTATCTAGGTCAAAGCAAAGTGAAGACATCGTAATAGTTGTTGGCGATATATTTAGTAAAATTTGTTGGAATGTGCAGTGTTAATTATTTAGGTTTAATAATAAAATGTTTGTAATATTATTTTTATGTTATTTATATTATTGATTTGAGAATATTTAAATAATCATGTATACCTAGATAGGTAATCTATCAAATTTTAAGCTTAAGTATAAATAAATGTTAAAAAAGGAATAAAATTCTAATATGATGTAATATTTGGTAAGGTCAAAAGTGATTAAATTTGGAAATTGCGTCTGTATGTAATGTGATGTACAGGAAGAAATAAAATTTGTGTTATCATGGTTTTTTTTTCTGAAAAATTTGTTTTGTTACCGTAGCAACAAGCAGGTCATATTAAGATTTGTTAATTCTATAGGTTTCCAAAATATACAATATTAAACAATCTTAGCATCTTGATTAATTATTATATTTATGGCTATCATCGGCAATATGGCATAAATTATTTAAAAAATGCTAATTCATAAATGTTATTCTTTCTAATTTTTATACTATTTCAATAGTCTTTAATCTTAATGATTATCAGTTGCAATTAAATATAAAAAAGTGTAAATTGCTGAGTTAAGGTTGGGAGGGTTGCATGCATTTAGTTGCAAAAAGCAAATGTTTCTATTTTGCAATTATTGTTGGTATATAATGCGGATAGCAGAGCGAGTAACTACTTGAGTCTCATGTGGTCAGCCCAGTGACTATAGAGGAATTTAAAAAATCGTACACTCAACACCTGTGGTAGTTGTTAACCCCCAAAAAGGAAACTTCCTCCATTTCGACGGCTTACGAGTAAAGAGGGCTCATAGAACCACAACATTTTGGATTTAAGCAGGTCACAGGCCTCTAATAAGAGGAAGAAGAATATAAGCTTTATTGTAATAATTATATATTTGCTAGTTAAGAATAATTATTTATATTTTGCAGAGGAGAATTTCTATACTAAGAGGATGAAATTTATAATTTTGCCATTGTAACAAAGTTTAAAAAATATATTAAAAGTTCACAATCAATATACTTATTATAAAATCCAGTAGCATCTGTTGCAAAAAATAGGTAATCTAACATTATGCCTATTTCGAGTACTATAATTGTGATTATAACCATAAACTAAGTTTTAAGTCATATATTTCGGTAACAGGTAATTGATTGCTTTAAAACCTAACAACAAAGAATTGAAATAAATACGTTGCTTCATACTTAACCATTGCAGCATCGTAGAAATTCTTGTATATTTAGAACAGCGTAAAATAATTCACATTATTCTGTTCTGTTTTTGCATGCTGGCCAATTTTTGTTCTTGACATGAAAATAATATACCCTGTAAATAATAATTTTAGCCTGTATACCAAACTTAGAAATTCTACTAAATAGGTAAGCCAATCTTCTCAACTACCTTTTAAATTACATAATCTATGTGTGCTTTGAAGATTCATTTATCATCTATAAAAAAAACTTCGTTTTTGAGATACAGGGTGTTAGTTTAAAAATCCTGGCCGCCCCACTGTTATATCCACAGTCTTATTTTTGGCCAAAAATGCAAAAATTCAAACGTACAGTAAAAATTTCCAAATAATAATTCTTGATTGCTATAAGATCACTGCATAAAATTCTAGCATTAATTTATTTAAAATCAAGGTAAGCTTAGAGATATCCCTGGGCAAAGGTCGTTTTGCCTGTCAGTTGATCTAATTGTTTTTTTAATCCGACATATTTTTTGTTGTGCTTGCACTTACGTTTCTCGAGAAGAAATAAACCCAAACTTTCTTACAATGAACCTCATAACTAAAGGTAAGTAGAATATTTTGGATTGAAAAAATTACCTTATAGTTTGTTAGTTTATTTTTTACGGAATAAATAATCAAAAATGCACAAGAAATATTAAAAAAAAATTACAGTTAAACTTTATATTGGGCTACAAAAAAATGTCAACCAGAGTTATCCGTGGTTCTTCATCGCGATTTTTGCTAAGAGTTTCTATTTTTGGGAAATCAATTTTTTTTCTGCCTTTAGTTGCCTTTTTGGTATATTTTCGATGTTACAAGCTGTGAAGTATGTATGTAGATATATCAATTTGAAACAAGTCTTGCAAAAGAATTTTTGCCTACATCCAAGTCTTTGATTGACTTAAAGTTTTGGACAACTATATAATTTATGTAGAAATAAGATTTGGTGCTACTTTTATTTAAAAAAAAAACAAAATGGCGGATCCAATATGGCGGACGATTTTTATAATTTACGTTCAATTTGTACTAAAATCAGTGTATAAGGATTTTAGAGGTCGCTGATTACGAATTTATCGACAAATGATGGCAACACCGCGAGACGAGCATTTGAAAACCCAGCCATATTCACGGAAATCACTGATGTACCTATCTTTGGAATTAATTTTAAAATTTCGGACAATTTTAATTGCCTTAGCCTGCCAGCTCCCAATAGATGTTGATATGTTCGAAATACATTGTTTTGAAACAGGTACCTTATTTATGAAATTATACCCATGGTTACCAATCCCAGCCACCATACACAAAGTTCTTGTTCACCGAAATCAAATTCTGGAAAATTCTATGCTACCAGTAGGATACCTGGGAGAAGATGCGGCTGAATCTGGAAACAAAATCTATAAACAAGAACAATTACACCACGCACGAAAAACCAGCAGAATAAATAATTTAAATGATGTCTTTTGCAGAGTACTCGATACGTCCGATCCGATACCAAGCATCAGCATACATTCCAAAAAATCAAAATAAAAAACAAAAAAACTGCCTGCAGAAATCATATCACTTTTAAAATCTGTCGAAACATTAAACTTGGAAAAATCTGAAAATATCGAGGAATTGAATTTTGCTTATTTTAAAACTCGAACGTTTTCCATAAATTTTTCGGATTCTGCGGGGGGGGGGGGGGGTGTTACCCCAGTACCCCCTCAAATCCGCCAGTAGTGTTTCGTTTACTCAAAGTTTGTTGTACATAAAATTTAGGTTGGTATGAGCTCTTGCACAATTCTGTGTGAATACACTCTTGTGTAAGGGGAGGGGGGTCTCCCCCTATGCTAATAGTTTAAAAAAAGATATAATACTTATTGTCTTGATGAATTAGCCTTTTTTAAAAGTAGTTGGTTTGTTTTTATGAAAAAAAATATTTTTGGCCAAAAAATATGAGCTTCTATACCATAGTGGCGCCCATGGAATAAATAATTTAAATCTAAGTTACCAAAATGATCCTAATAGCACCAATAAATCTTCAAAGTTTCATTTCCAATAACTAAGGCGTTTTAATATGTTGAAGCATTTTAGTTTTTGTCTTAACAGGTTCAGAGACGTGCAGAAATATGGGCTTTCTTTTCTTGAAAATTAAGTGAGATACGAAAAAACTCACGAGACAAAAACGTTGCATTTTTAGTTGCTTTATTATAAAAAATATTAAAATTGCAAACAATCTGCTGGGCGTTTTTTTTGTGAAAAAACTTAATTGATATGCTCCATGGGCACGACGAAAATATTTATTATTTTAAAACTCTATTGTCAAATGAAACATGGCCGAATGTGTTTTCTGAAACAATAGAAAAAAACAAATTTAATATATTTTTTGAGACTTTCAAATTTCTTTTTAATACAATTTTCCTAATAAAGGCTGTAAAGTGGAGACAACCTAAAAAAAAGTGCCCCTGGATAACAGTAGCATTAATTGAAGAAGGTCATTTCATAAGAGATTTATATAAAATTGCAAAGTTGTCTTTAGATCAACATTTGAAATCTAATTGTCGCTTATTAAAAAGCCGACATTTTAAAAATATAGACACTGCTAAAAAATATTACAATAGGAAAATTCAAAACTCAAGTAATAAATCGCAGAGTGTTTGGGAGCTGATAAAGGAACTATCTGGTCCAAAAACCACAGGTGATAAATTACCAAAGGTCATGTACAATGATAATAATGTAACCTTTGACAATCCGCAAAGTATAGCAGATGAATTTAACCGCAATTTCGTTGTTTCAGTAAATGAATTAGTACCTACGCGATTTTCCTCAAAATGAAGGCACTAACACTGCACAAGTTTGTAATCTAAATTCAATCTTTCTTGAACCGATAACAGCAGCTGAAGTGTGCAAAATCGTATCTGCATTTTCAAATAAAAACTCAGCAGGTTTCTTTCCAGACCAACTTAAAACTGCGGTTGTAGTGCCCATTTTAAGAAACATAACCCAAATAACTTCAATAATTACATACCTATAGCCCTACTGTCTGTATTTTCTAAAGTGTTTGAAAAGGCATATGTACAGCTGATTGCAAATAAAAGTAGGACAAGTCTTGAGACTACTTTTTGCGTTTTTAATAACGTGTGAAACTTTCTCTAACTTATATTTCCGTAGGTGAATACATAAAATATTATTAAAGATAGAAGCATAAGAAAAGGAACATAATTACGAGTATTTAATATGTTATTGTACTTCATATTACAATATTACATATTAGCTGTCCCAGTTTTATTTGCAATCAGCTGTACATCGCCTGAAAATATTTTGTAATAAATATCAACTTCTCAGCCCGAGACAGTTTGGCTATTTAGAAGGCAAATCCACGCAGGATGCAGTGCTATCATTCTATGAAAAGATATTGTCACACTTCGACGCAAAAGAAAAAACAGTAGGGATTTTATTCGATCTCTCACGAGCGTTCGATACGATAAATCACGAACTATTAAAACAGAAGTTACAAAACTATGGTATAAGAGGCCCAGCCCTATCATGGATAAATTCATATTTAGATAAAAGATGTCAGTTGGTTCGTATTGCTCAAAATGGTAATACAGTTAAATCGGACGTCAGTATGCTTCAATGCGGTGTTCCGCAGGGAAGCATTATTGGGCCGTTTCTGTTCACAGTGTTCATAAATGACTTAATCAAATTTTTAGAAAACAACTTCATTACTCTATTCGCAGATGACACATCCGCCATTATTTCGGAGAAAAATGCAAAATTCGTCTTTACTAGTGCAAGTTAGTGTGTTCAGCAAATGAGTGATTGGTGCAAAACAAATGGTCAAATTTAGGTACTACAGTTTGTTCCTTCCGGAGCAACAACAGACTATAGTCTGTTAATTAGATCAGTAAACTGTAAAACAATACAACAATTGAAAACAACAACATTTTTAGGATTATGGTTAGACGAAAACTTATCCTGGAACCGTCACACTCAAAATTTGACCAAAAATCTTGCCAGCAAACATTATGCAGTTTTCCAAATAAGAAACTGTGTAAACCCGAACATTCTGCTAACATTTTATTGGGGTAGCATACACTCCCTCATTACATATGTATTATGTGCTGGGGTAACTCAGTCGATACAATTCGAGTTTTTGTGATGCAGAAGCGCATTGTAAGATGCATGTTTCGCTTGCCTTTCCGAGAGTCATGCCGTAGTTATTTTAAACAGCATGGTATATTGACTGTATGTTGTATTTATATTTATCAATGTCTCGCCTATGTTAGAGAAAACAACATCTATGTGCCTTATCACCGTCTTAATCAGACAAGCAAAGCACCAGTATCCACAGCAATTAAAATCTACAATCACTTGCCACCGGTACTTAAAAAATCAGCCAACCTAAATAGTTTTAAGGCCAAAGTAAAGGCATTCTTAAAAGAACGCTGCTTCTACTCTCTGAAAGAGTATTTTTCTTATTGCAATAGCATCTAATCTGTACTGTATATTTATAATATGGATCTCTGTATGTATTTTTGACATGTTAATGCAAGTACTGACAATTTCCGATACGCTATATGTATTGTATACGTCAAATGGAAATAAAAATTATTATTATTATTATTATTATTATTTAACTTTTAAAACTTTAAACCTTTAAATTTTAACACCCTGTATTTTCGAAATGAAGCGTTTCCGGACCCATGTTTATTACGACTTTTTTGTTTGTATTCATGAGATCTATAAGTGGGTAAAATATCCGAATGTATTTTTTAAACACCCTGTATACAAAATAAACAATAATGGACACAAGACAAAGCCTTGGGGTACACCCAAGATGGTTTCCATGTAGCTTGACTGGCACTGATTGAAGTATGTAGTTTGTAGTCGATGGGTGAGGTAAATTTCAAACCACATATTTTTATTACCACGTATTCCATATTTATGTAGTTTATTCACTAACCATCGTCTGTCGATAGTCTCAAATGCACGTTTATAATCTAGAAAAAGTTCGATAATTTGCTCATATACCAGTAACACATTTATTGGTCGAAATTCTTCGCACTTGTTAATTTAACTTTAGATACTGGAAAAACTATAGATATTTTTCATGATTTTGTAAAGCGTCCTGTTCCAAGGGACTGATTTATTAATTTAACAAATGGGTCACCTACGATTGGTAAAGCACCTCCAATTACAATTACTGCAGTGTGATCGAAGCAACCTTTTTGTTTAATTTTAGCTATTAAATTTTTAAAATCCTTTAATGTAATTGTGTTAAATTTATAAGTACTGATATCATCCGGAAAAGGTAGTTTCTTCAAAACTGCCATTTATAATAATGGAATTGTTTAGCTACTCTAATATGCTATTTACAAAGTACTGATTAATTTTATTCACACTATCCTGAGCATTGTTAATTTCGTTTCTGACAAATAAAATATTAGAATATAAGATTTGACAGTTTTCCACCATAGTTTTCTATTCTATTTCCATAATATCAGTCTTCCCTGTCCTTAGTTTTATTACTATAAAAAGTCCTAATATTTATAGTTTCCCTAGTTTCGCATGTTTTTTAGTAAGTTTAGCTGTCCTATAATATTTAATTGCGTTCTGTCTGGATTTGCCGCAAGGCAGTGTTAAACAATGGATTTTTTCTACGACCAACACTAAAAGTAGACCTTTTAGCGCTAGCTTTTTTCACTAAAAGTGACGTTTTATCATTTAGCGTGTTTAAAATGAGATCAGCTGTTTACTTTTAGCCCATGTGCTAAAAGTGAAGTGAGGTTATAAAACTACAATTTCGAACTGGAAGTGAGGTTGTAAAGTTATTCTAGTTGCTTCTTGCGTTACAGGTAAAGTGTTTTTGAAATAATTAAAGCGTTATGTAATGAATAAAGTCAGATGTGTACTATCATAATTACCTTTGATAACTGACTTTGACAGTACTGGCTCCACAAACATTCACCTGCGCGTCAAGGCCATCTCTTTATTATTTATGTCTCGTGCATAAACATCAACTTTTAGCACTAGTTGCATAAATAGCTATTCTGTTTTGACAGCAATTGTTTTGTTGTTAGCGAGGTTATTTATGGAATTCTGTATTCTGATCACCAAATGTGTGCAAGATTTTTTACGTTTTTACTATTTAGTAGTGTGACCCGGTTATATAAGAGCCCTCCTTGCGAATAATTTGCGTATGTCGTCATATTTACTGTTTCGTAATTGTAGCTGTAATATAGCTATACGTCTAGCAAAAGATCATGATGAAGATGACTTATAATAAATTATTGCTTTTTTACATTAAAGTTACTTGTTAATTATTGTTAATAATATTGTATAATTATGACAGCAGCGTTTATTCTTTGATAGTTTTCTACCATTTTTTTAAATAAATGTGCCTAATGATTAAATGGGGTACTGCTAGCAACTCTAATATCGACATCCTTAGACGTTTTCAGTCAAAAGTTCTTAGATCCATAGTAGACGCTCCATGGTATGTTCCAAATGAAGTAATACTGCGAGACCTTGACATTCCATCTGTCAACGAAGAAATTCAAAAATATAGTGTTCGCTATAAAGACAGGCTCAGTGTCCACCCAAACACTCTTGTGGAGCATCTAATGGACGAGGACATTGAAGAACCACGGCTCAAAAGGTTTAAATTCTCTCACCTACCAACACGTTTCGAGTGATGTGTGAACTTGTGCAGTGTAGCGATTAAAGTAGAATTAGATTTTAGGTTAAGCTAATTGACAAAACTATTACGTTTTATTAAGAAAATATTCAGTGGATTATTTTCAACATGTCATATATACATATATTATCAAAGCAATTACTGAATGTTGCTACGCAACAGATTGTAAAGTAAATTAATAAAAAAAAATAAAAAAAATGATTAAATCATAATATATTACACCCAAGCCGCTCTAAATAGCATTTCATTCCAACAAACATTAAAATTATGACATTTTATATTCGTTGCTACGATTATATATATCTACATCAGAAAGCTGTATAAAATAGAATGCTCATGCAAAAGGTAAGTAAAAAAGTTAAATTCCTTTGTCTTGTGACTTGGTATATGTCCACAACTATATTCTGTTTTTAAACTACGAAGAGTAAGTTGGAAAGCTTAATTTACAATAGAAATATCACCAGAAAATAAACTAAACACATTTGGCGGTAAATTTGAAAAATTATTTCATCGTTAATGTTAACAAACACGTTTAAAATAACTGAAAACGTTTGTTTTGTTTTAGTTACTTTTAAAATGTAATAATTTTTTTGATATAGGTCCCTAATTACAGATTTTGTACGATAGGCTAAAGCTAAACAAACGCCCTCCTTAAGGTAAACATTAGCTTTTCAGATTTAAATTAAAAAATAAATGACTAAACATCATCCTAATTCTCAGATGAACTGGTGTCGCTAGCAGCACGAACAGAAATAGTTAATGGTTCTATTAAATCATTCATAATTCCATCCAATTTGCACATTTTTGATTCCTTCTTGATGACATGCTTGACACAATTTTTGCAATGAATAGGTACATATAGGTCATTCAGTAAACACAAAAACATCTTAATTTTGTTGAAGTTGGCATAATGCATTCAGTTTTGGTATTAGGGATTCTGTATTTTGTTTTGCAAATGTTTCCACACCTGCATAAAGGCTGGTTTGATGACAATCAAGGACAGTTAATATTACTCATTATTTCATTGTCAAAGTAGATCTTATTCAGGAAGTTCTTCATTGAACTTATATAAAAATAAAAATGCCTATTAATAAACTCTACGTCAATAGTATCCAACACAGTATTTGTATAAATCTTTCAAAGTAGTTACTTATAACATGTGTGACAGATGCTAAGCAAATGTCACACCCCTAACCTGTTTATTTTAGTAACTTTTTGTAAGTACATTCCTAGATAAAGATGAATTGGGGAGGTATACTCTTGACATTTTGGAAATCAAAGGCCACTTTGTGTTTTTATGTTTACTGGACAGACTATATTTATAGATATACGCAACATTAACGATACTAATTTAGTTCTACAAAGAACTGATTTTTTACTTTGGATATTACACAGAAAGAGTTCAAAAACACAAAACTGATACGTCAAATCCCGTGTCTTTGAATATAAAACAAAGTCCCGTGTTCACAACATACATCAAATGTCAAATTATACTCGAATTAGCATTGTGTAAAACCGGCCCAATCTTAGCCAATCATATGGGTACGTTTTAGCGCTCTAAATATTAAACATTCCTCCTAGTTTAAAAACAGACTATATAATAAGCAAAGATCCGCTGCGCTGTAAATTGGAGATGAATGGAAATACTATAGAACAAGTGATGTCATTTCAATATCTAGGAACAAAAATTTCAAAGAATGGAGAGTTAATGAGAAATAATTCAACAAACATCTTATTAGAAGGGAATAAAAAAAAAGAATACTTATACAAATCAGTAATAAGGCCGATTGTAATACAAGGTAATTCACGAGGAATAATGAGCCTGACCAAATTCTCGATGCAACCAATATTACATTTTCATAAGCCCGTTACTCCTCGTGAATCGCCCTGTATACGCTGTAGAAACGAGATCAAATACAGTTAAGACCAAGCACATTTTACAGACATTAGAAGAGCCCATGACATTCAAAAAATTAGAGAATGGGTAAAGTCTACACATTACCCGTTTGCTGTGACGTAATATTTTTCTATAATTAACATTGACTATTTCCTGCATCTCTTATTATCCAATCATATGCCATGATTTTCAAAAATTGAACCAATCACGTGTTTTTATAGTGGCAAAAAATCAAAATTTTCCTGTGTTATAATATCAGTTTTTTACCACTTGTATCCGTGGCATCCACCAAATATATTGTTTTAATCAAGACGGTATTTCAGAAACGTCATTTAAACTGTCATTGTGAAATGTCACATTCATTAAAAACCGATACAAAATGAACCGATATTTATGAAATAGTGCACAAAATGTATTTTGGGCTCATGATTTTGCTCGGAAAATGGCTTACTGAAGATTTGTTGTTTTTTGGCAGTGTTCCTCGACAAATTAACTTTGACAAATTCCCTCGCCTTCTGCTCGGGAATTTGATCAAGTTAGTTTGTCATGTGACATTGCCAAAACAAAAGACTTTCGTAAAACATTTTACCAGCAAAATCGTTTGCCCTTATTACATTATTACCAAAGAGCTCATTATATGCTCTTTGCACGTATATAACTAGTAATTTAAAAAATGTGAGCAACTTTGTCTAAGATACCTGGTATTTCGCATGCCTACACCTAGCCTATTACAAACAACTAAAACTTGAGGTATCTTGCAGTTTTGGAATTTGTGCAATGTCTGAATTTGCAGCGTTATTCACACAGTTCAATTGCACCACTTTACATGTTACCCAATATAAAAAGTTTACAAGTGCTCGAGAATAGTATATTAAACATTAAGGGAAGTAAGAGGACGTTTTGGCGCCCGAGCGTTAGCGAGGGCTAGCAATAAAGTCCGAGACTGGCCAATTACTTACTTCCCGAATTGTTTATAATGTTTTTCCACGACCGGGAGAGAAGTCGGTTTCTATAGCATCAAAATTGTGACAAAAGTAAAACATTTACTCCCTAGAGACTAAATAAGACACAAATTTCCCTAGGAAGTTTTCATTATGGCTGATACAACAATTATGTCAAATTCGAGGTTATCAGGCTAGGTTTTGCATCAGTTTTGACACAAACTGACGCAAAACCTAACCTGATAACCTCGAATTTGACATAATTGTGAGCACTTGTCATAATGACTTACAGTGCCACCAACTTTAAAATTTACCATAGGCTACAACTAAAATGTTAATAAATGACGGTTAAAAAAACGTGTTTTCGTTTTAAATCTTCCTGCAAGTGAAAAAATCTGGTGTGATACACGCACACAACTTCCTTTTACAGTGATCTTATAATTAGCCAAAAATTTTATTTAAAATGTTTTAAGTATTCGTCAAAAATTTTCAAAAATTACAAATTCTGCAAAAACGGTTCAAAATAGAGCGTTAGTTGAAAAGAAAAAATTTTCTCTAGAATTTTAAGCTGAATTCAAAAATGTAATAATATACCGGGTGTTCTATTTAAAATAAGAGTTAATAAAAAAAATAGACAAAAAAACAAAAGAAACCCATTTTAGAAGTATTCAACTGGAAAATCACCTATCTCACATCAATACACATTCAAAATGTAATAAAAATGTAAAGTTTAAAAAAAATCGTTAGAGCCGTTTTTGAAAAAATCGAAAAAAACTGAAAAATCACAAGAGTAAACACCTACTTCCGGTTATGAGATTTTTTTCAAAAGCTTGCTGTCTCATATACATAGTACACAAAACTTATATATGAAGTTTCAACGCCATACCGCTTTTCGTTTTTGAGATATTCTGTTCACAGACAGACACACACACACACACAGACACACACACACACACAGACACACACACAGACAGACCAATGAAAAAAAATATGTTTTTTGGGATCAGGGGACTCTAAAACGTGAAGATCCGTTGAAAACTCAATTTCGAATTTTTGGGGTGAATCCAATACTTCCTTTATCGTAAAAGGAAGTAAAAAATAGTATATGCAACTCGGAGAGAATGCTATTTTGCTTCAGTGCAATTTCTGACTCTCGGGCTTCACCCTCGGGTCGGAAATTGTACCTCAGCAAAATAACGCATTTTTCTCCCTCATTGCATAATCTACTATTTTTCCTCTCCAAAAGTTGTTTCTAATTTCTTATGTTTTAATTTGTAATGTTTGGAATTTCAATAAAATATCGGTTTGCCTTGGGTTTTCATCTGTCAGTTTTTCAAACAGTGTGGTTGTCAAAAGTTGCATTCTTAATTTCGACGAAAACGGACGAGAAATGGAAATTGAGGAAGCTGCAAATGCTGCATGTACCTTCCTCCTGCCGGAGAAGTCAAAGGTGCGTTATCAAACTGCATATAAATGTTTCAAAGAGTGGTGCATGAGAAATAATTCTATCAATATCGGATATAACAATGCTGGCACATTTCAGGGAGAAAAGCAAGGTATTAAAGTTGCAAGTTGTCAGCAAGTTTGTGGTGCGAATACTCGATCTTAAAGTCAACACTGTTTATTGAAGATAATATGGATATTTCCAAATTTTCAAAATTCAGGGCGTTTGTAAAGAAAAAATGATGGGTATAAACCCAAAGAATTCTTCATCCGTGAAGAAATAAATAGATTTTTAGTAGAGGCTGACGGCAATAATTTCCTCTTGATGAAGGTAGTTATGATAATGGGAATAGCAGGTGCTTGTCGTTCGCAGGAACTGTGTGACAGGATGGTGAGGAATGATAAAACACATGGAAGATATAGCTATTGTCAATATGCCAGATTCAAAAAATGGCATGTCCCGTAAATTTACGATTACCGCAGATGAGGGAGAAGCTGTCTGTCACTTGAAAATTTTTAAAAAATACCTGAAAGTCAGATTCATGATTAGCAGTGCCCATCAACGTGTTTTTATGCCGTATCAAAATGGTAAATGTTTAGGTCAACCTGTTGGAAAAAACGCATTTGCGTCAATTTCGAGCAAAATTGAAAATTTCCGGGGATTGTCAAATGCCGAGACTTACATTGGACATTCATTTAGGAGGACTTCAGCTACTTTGTTATTCGACACTGGAGTCGACGTCCTTGCACTCAACAGATATGGGGGCTGGAAATCGGATACCATTGCAGAAAGTTACGTCGCAGACAGCCTTTTGAACAAAAATAAGGTGGCCAATAGAATTTTGTACGACCATAGTTATCATACATCGGATATATCAAAAACAAATAGCAGATCCGTGAGTCCATGTTGTCGACAGAAACCGTAGTTCTAGGTGAAAACGAAAATGGAAAGAAGATTCAAGAAATCACACCAACTTTTGATAATTGCAATTTTGAAAATTGTACTATTAAAACCAATAAAAAATAATGTTCTTATTTAATTTTTTACTTACTTTCATAGGGAGGTAAGTTTTTACTTACTTCCCGTTGTCAGTAGTAACCAAAGCTCACTCAGTAAGTTGTACTTCCTTCAGATCAATGTCATAACATACTACTTACTATGTCAGGAATGGAAAAACAAATATTGCGCAACTTTACATAACCAACATGCTGGCCAATTTTTACATTGTGCAACTAATTTCTATTGTTGACACGCAGCAATTTTTAAAATGTACCCAAAGTGGGGTGAAAAGTGTTGTGCAATTTTGGAAGTTGCGCAATTTTTGAGCAGCGTTATTCACACATTGAAATACTTTCAAGTGCGCCACTTTACAGGTTGTGCAATACAAAAGGAGTACAAGTGTGCGAGTGCTTTATTAAGATAAGATAAATACAGTTCGATATACATCATCTTCAAGTGAAGGCACTTTTATTTATTTCACAGAGAAGGTAGTTCATTCTGTAATTAGCTTTGATTCGGTATACTATTTCTTGCTCTTTATCATGCGTCTAATTTTCACGTTTTTTCAAATAGTTTATATCTGCCTGTTGTTAAATGAAGTACAAAGTGCAAAGATTTTAGCAGTGTTTCCTTTACCTTTCGTTAGCCATCAATCTGTGTTTCAACCAATATGGAGAGAATTATCTTTACGGGGCCATGAAGTCACAGTTCTTACGCCAAATCCGTTGAACGATCCCAGCTTAATCAATTTAACCGAAATAGACTTGGGGTTTGCGTACGAAATTATCCGGAAACAGAATCTGCAGACCAAGGTTAATAAGGACCATTCTACGTCGGCATACCTTCGCAACCTTTATTGGCATTTCGAAGATATCGCAGAAGGAGAATTAAAAAATCCTGCAGTACAAGCGTTTATTCAAGACAAAAGTAAAAATTTCGATGTATTATTGGTCGAAGTTCATATTACGGCAATGTTTGCCTTCGGTGCCAGATTTCGGTGTCCAATAATAGGAGTCAGCTCTTTGGGTACCATGGTAATCGGGCACGATTTTGTAGGAAATCCCTCTCATCCTGTTCTACATCCGGATTTATTACAACCTGCCACAGGCTACTTGGGATTTTTCGATCGTCTCTACAGTGTGTATTTTTTAAGTAGGAATAGATACTATTATCACTACTATGGCTTACCAGCACAAGACTTAATAGCGAGGAAGTACATATTGAAAGATATGCCATACCTAGGCGATATACAGAGAAACGTTAGCATGCTGTTGTTAAACGTAAACCATATTCTTCACCCAATCCGGCCAAATGTACCTGCTGTTGTTGAACTAGGAAGTGTTTCCAGAACTTCAAAAAAACGATTACCATCGGTAATGTATAACAAAATATGTTATTAATGTAAAGACATTTTTGTCTTGAGATGATTGTAATGATTGTTTGTCGTGGATCATTTATTACAAAAAAATCACATTCCATGTCTTTAAAATTTGTTACAATGCTCTCAGTTAAAATAAAAGCATTTGTTGATATAAATAATAAAGTATGAATTTCCAAACAGTCCTATTCGTAGTATAAATTTTAGTTGCTAGACATAATTCTAAATGTAGAATTTGGAATTAGCAAAACGGAAAAGGCACATAACATAGATGCGTCTTTTCCGTTTTGCATAGCAACGCCATTTTGTAAACTTGAAATCTTAATACATTGTGTAATTAGCTTCGATTTGGGACACTATCCCTTGGTGTTCATCATGCCTCTAATAATTATCATAGCTTTTTTAAAATAAGTTATACGGGTTTGCGGTCATACGCGACCATGAAATCACAGTTTTTTGCCAAATCCACTTAAGGGGGGGGGGGGGATTTGGAGACAAAATGCAGCACTTTAAAATGTTCTGTTTAGTTAGCAAACCAATCAATATCTTCGGCTGCGCTTTTGCACAGTAGTTAAGTAAAGATAAGTGATAAGATTGATATACATTTTATTTTAAAAGATGATTAAAAAGGCTCGCAAAAAATAAAGAACAGTAAACCTACTAGTTCATAATTTAAACTGCTCATTTTTAATTTGCATATTTACATCATAATCTATATTAGCTTAATCTCATGTGCATTTGAAAGTATATAACTAAAATAAACTACAAATAAACTATTTGTTAATTAGTAGCTCAAGACAATACTTTGCTCCATAAGATCAATCCAAATTTAAATTGACCGCCATGTTGAACACCAGTTTGTAGTTGCTTCGTAATGCAACAAACTTTACATAGATGGAGCTTCTTTAAAACCTAATATACAGTGCCTTTATATAGACAGTGGCGACAATGGGGTGTCCTATTTTTGATTGGCTCCCTAGATCACGTGGTTTTAGCCGCCATGTTTATGCTAAATCACCTGTGATTCGTGTTATGCTTTTGGCAGTACTGAAGTGTATTGTCAGTCTATCTCAAATTCGAGGTTAGTAGGTTCGGTTTTGCGTCAGTTTTGACATAAACTGACGCAAATATTAACCTGCAAATCTCGAATGTTTTCAGTACTGCCAAACGTAAAACACGTATCACAGTTGACTCTGATCACGGATTTAAATAAACACCCGTTAGAAATTTGCATAAATATGGCGGCGGGGGTGTGGCTTAGTTGTATTGTCGCCACTGTCTATATAAAGGCACTGTAACCTAATATAGAGTTACTAGGTAGATTGAGAGAGTAACGCAAAAGTCGGCCATTGTTGGTCCACAAATTGGCGGGACATTTGAATGTGCATAACCACGCATTCCATTTTAAAAGTTTTCTTCCATCTTGTCTGTCGCATTCAAATTGGGTTGTTTCAAAATGTGCCTGTTATTCAAGAACAATTAATTAACGATTCAGATTAATTGCAAATCTGTTGTAATCTGCTAATATATGTGCGTATATATCGACTTACTTCACAAATACGAGCTCCTTAAGATAAATTAGTTCTGTTTATAAACCCCAACCATTTACGCCTCTTTTGTTCATTCTTTTCACCTTGTGGTAACTGAAACAGTCGAAAACCAGATTCGCTGCGATTTTTACAAAAAGGCACACAACACCCTGGCATTTTACGATTAACCGAAGCTCAAAAGAGTCAAAAGATAACAAAGACCGAAAGTTAACAAATTGACATAACTGAAAGTGAAGTGACAAGTGTCCGATGTCAAATGTCAAAATTTAGCCAATCACTTGACGGCGCAAAATCAGGAAGTTGAGAAATCACGTCTGTGGAAGTGGCTAAAGTTACAAACCGCGATTTATGAGCCAAATACATTGGCGATACCAATCGCGTTACTCTCTCAATCTAGTAACTCTAACCTAATAGAGAACTGTAGCGCAGACCGAATTTACCGTAGATTGCCACCCTGAACAAAGGTGCAAGCTTCAACGACTTGGAAATTTCTAACAGCACTGCGTTTGTGAAGGGATTATTCATCCAGACATGTCGCTGCCCTGAGCAAGAACCTGTACTCGATGTCCCTGCCTATCCTTTAATATAACAATTTAATTAAGTAACAAACTACTTCCGGGATTGGACCGTGTCATGATTGAGGTCGAAGAACTCAACGTTTAGCCCACTTTCGTAAGCGGCTTCATCCGGAGGAACGCAAAAGAGCACGGTAACTCAACGAGTAAACCACGCCAGAGGCGAAACTCTTCTGAAGAGTCCAATCACACGGTCCAACCCCGGAAGTCGTTTGTTACTTAATAACAATGCCCGTGAAAGAATCCAAAATCATCTTAACAATTTCAATATGTATAGAATAAATCGTCATGAAATAATGTTTTCAATTTTATTTTATTTTGGTTTTAAACTACACCGAAACATTAAGAACATACATTTTCTCGCTTTGGGGTGGTGAAATCTTATGAGTGTATCAATTTTCAGGTTTTCACAAACTTCTTACTCTATAGATAGCCTATCTAGCGTTATTAAGGGTCGTCCAGGCCGAAACCTCTTATGGAGATTTTAATGTATAATTCACTCTCTATGAGAATGGCATCATTGTAATCCTTGCACTTTTTTCCATCAATATTCGTTCAGTAACGGAATATTTTAAATACCATCGATTAAGTTGTTCGCAATTATTTGCCTATAATGTACGATAAAAGCATTTTCTGTTTCTGTTTCAAGGCGTCCTTTTTCTCACCATTCTGTTAAGGTAGTTGTGACCAGACTGTTGCTGATAATAATATTTAGGACTGCAGTATGCTGATAATAAAGAGCGTGTAATTTCAACATTGTCAATCATACATCGTCTTCTTTAATTATGTTATTATTATATTTTCGTTGTATTTAAGACAATTTAATCTAATCTACAACATTGAAAATAATTTAAAAATTATAATAAACAAACAAACTGGAACAATTTGAATAACAGGGATTATTTTTTTTCGTAGCGATCTCAACCAATCAGAAGGCTCGATTTAGTTAAGTTATCTTGTATAATTTCGATTATACAACTCATTATAAATTTGGCCAATAGTAATTGAGAATTTTACTTAGTTACAAGGTGGTATAATCACTTCGGTGTTTCGGTGGGTCCAACAAAGCAAAAATAGTGGATAATAATAATCTAGAGCCATGATGTAATAACTGTCTATTGCAAATTCGAGGTTAGTAGGTTAGGTTCTGCGTCAGTTTTGACACAAACTGACGCAAAACCTAACCTGATAACGTCGAATTTGACATAGACTTACAGTGCCACCAACATAAACAGTGCCACTAACACAAACAGTGCCAACCTAAGAAATAAAATAATTTATTATTATCGGTCTATTCATTACGATTAATTATATAATTGTAACGAATACCACTCGAGCAATCGAAAATAATGATTATTTTTCATTCGTAACTCGACGTAATCCTTAAAATACCACTCGAGCTGCGCTCTCGTGGTTTTTCGCAGATTACGTCTCGTTACTCGGAAAATAATCGATTATTTTCGATGCTCTTGTGATATTATAACTGATTATACAAAATCGATTATACTAGAGTAACTTCACTAGGCAACGCAATACATAACTTGATGTTGTTTTCATGGAGATGACTTTCAGCTAGGTTAATACAAACAAATCGAGTTGCCAATAAAATATGTATTTGATCCTAATATTAAAATTTACTCAAAAAATAATCAAAGAATAATCCTCCCGCTGACGCGGTCGGTCTATTTAACCTGTCAAACTGACACTCTTATTATTGTGCAACAGGTTATCGACATATAACCCGATAATATTGAAGTACTTATAGCATTACTACTGACTATACCATTAAATAGGTTAGATACCAATAAGAATGCGTTCTTTTCCACAGTTTCTATATATTACAACAGTTATTTCAGTAGCTATGGTAAGGTGACCAACCCTACTGTTTTATCCAGGCCTGTACTCTTGTTTGTGAGAGCTGTCCTGAGTAAATAATATTATCAAAAAGTCCACTAAACGTACTGGTCTTTGGAAAGTGTCCTGTGAAGAATGGGTTCACCCATCACAGAATACTAATCCACTGTCTATACTCTATGCTTTAAGATTATACATCTATTTCAAAAAGTTGGATAAAGGTGTTCAAATGTCTTAAACAAAATGGTTTTCGTTATTGTAACACAATTTATTGTTTTGGTTGAGTACTGCATGTGTACCGGTGACAAACAGCTCCGCCGAAAGAGTTTTTTTCCACATAATAATGTGCAGACTGAGGAGACTTCTCAGTTATTAATAGCGTGACTAAGAACCATCCTTCTGGTAAAAACTAATTTAAAGTATACTTGCACTGAATTTTTCATGATATTAAGGAACAACGATTCCGTTTTAAATACAATTCATTCGTAAAAAATTGTTTTAACAGAAAAAGATGTGTAGCAGGGTATTGCAGTTGAAGATGAACTTTTGTATAGGGCATTCAGTAAACACAAAAACATTGACATTTTTTTGAAGTTGGCATAATCATGCAATTTTTGTACTGGGGATTCTGTATTTTG
The DNA here is from genome assembly GCA_940337035.1 of Agriotes lineatus. Classification (NCBI taxonomy): domain Eukaryota; kingdom Metazoa; phylum Arthropoda; class Insecta; order Coleoptera; family Elateridae; genus Agriotes; species Agriotes lineatus. The sequence goes on from CALNHX010002884.1 coordinate 107,188, forward strand.
TTTTGCAAAGGTTTCCACACCTGAATACAAGCAGATTTAAATTTAAAAATGACAATTAATATTTCTGATTGTCAGTGTCAAAGTAGATATATTTCTAGAAATTTTCACCTGAAGTTTTATAAAATGTAATAAAAATACCTATTGATAACCGCTACGTCTATAGTATCCAACACGGTATTGGTATAATACCCTTAAAAGTAGGTAATTACAACATTTATGACAGATGGGATGTAAATGTCACACCCTTAACCTATTTGTTTTAGTAACTTTTTGTAAGTACATTCCTATACAAAGATAAATTTTGAAAGTACACTCATGAAATTTTGGAAATCAAAGGCCACTTTGTGTTTTTATGTTTACTGAACAGACTATAATTTTGTTTACCAGTGTATTTTTTGCAGAGTACTTGTTTTTTGTGTAAAAAATTCTTAAGTAAAATAAATGTAATTTCGCATGTATTTTTGGAATTAATTTTTTTATTATCGCGAAGATGTAAACAGATTTAATAGTTTCAAGTTTAAAGTTAGCAATATCAACAAAACCAAGACCTGCGTCCTGCTTATTGGTTTTCTGTAGTTGATCGCCTTAAACTATGGCAATATCGATTATACAAACATTTGTATAACTGGTGTAATACCGACCATTGTATAATTGCAGTTATTGAAATCACATAGCCTTGACAAAATGTGACAAATGTACTAAATAGTTATTTATGCATCTAGGACGAAAAATTGGCTTTTTATGGACGATGCCTGCAATTTCTGGCCGAAGCGATAGCCGAGGCAAGCGATCAGGCAAGGCCATAAAAAGCAGTTTTCTTCCAAGGTGCATATTAATTTTTTCCGTCGACCGTCATAATTTAAAAAAAAAATTAAAGTGAGTCCGAATTATAAGAGTTGTTGAGGACGAAAAACGTTTGCGGACAAAAAGCGTTTGCGGACGAAAGGCATTTGCGGACGAAAAGTGTTTACGGACGAAAAGCGTTTGCGGCTGTAAAGTGCGGCCGTAAAGTGTTTGCGGACGAAAAGCATTCGCGGACGAAGGGCATTTGCGGACGAAAAGTGTTTCCGGACGAAAAATTAATGGTGTCCAAAAAAGTGACATTTTTGGTACGTAAATGCGTCCGTAAAATCACATTTTATAGGGAGGTAGACGGAAATAGTAATTTACGTAACAAGTATAGAAAGTGGAGCTTTTCAGTACGAGTGAGATGTTTCCGGAAGAGGCCGTTAGGCCGAGTCCGGAATTTCGAGACGAGTATGAAAAAGCCACTTTCATACGAGTTTCGTACAATATTTGTTCGTACACTAGCATACAAAACGGAATACTAAATTTATCCTCGTATATAGCAAATAAGTAGAGTAATGTTATTATGTACGTAACGTTTTATATGTGTTGTAACTAAGGAAACGTACGGCAAAGTGCTACTTTGTCGTACGAATACCGCAAAATACTACTTTGCCGTACGAATACCGCAAAGTGCAACTTTCTGATTAATAAATTATACGGCAAAGTAGCCCTTTCAATGCTAGTGTACGAAAAACAATATTAAAACCACATAAACAAATTAAAAATTTGACAAGTAAACATAAAATTTTTCAATTTATGAATCTGCTGTTTACTTTCAACATTGACTTTTATCTCAATTATAATGCGATATTATTATATCAATTTATATCACAGGGAATAATTATTTATTCACAATTGAGAAGAATTGAAACCACAACGTGATTTTTAAATTTTCAGGGCAATATCCTTTATCTAATAGACTTGTCTGTCCGTCCGTCCGGGACGCTGTAGACTTGTCTGTCCGTCCGTCCGGGGCCCTGTTTCAGCAGCCAAACCGTAAGAGATAGAGAAAAAAGTTATTAAAGTTATATGTTTGGAATGGTCATTTCAGCTCGGGAACCGAATTTCAGTCACGTGACACTTCCGGTTTTCTAGAAATCACAAAAATGACCGTTTTTCATATAGAACGCGTATTAAATTAAAATGTTTCAGCAGCCAAACGGAGCTGCGACCCTCTGCGCCTTAAAACGTCGATCGGTTAGGCAACCACTTTGACACCTTCCAGGTCTGGGTACAGTTTTTATTTAATACGCGTTCTATTTGAAAAACGGTCTTTTTTGTTTTTTTAAATGAGACATTTGTCTCACTGGATTGCTTGTTAATTTTTAATATCCTTTATCTAATAGACTTGTCCGTCCTGGACGCTGTTTCAGCAGCCAAACTGTAAGAGATAGAGAAAAAAGTTGTTAAAGTTATATGTTTGGAATGGTCATGTCAGGTCAGGAACCGAATTTCAGTCTCTAACACTAATTATTATCTTAATTATAATTTTAACTTTTTAGGTTAGATTCTAGGCAAATTTTATCAAGGCGAATGCGACTGGTAGTTTGCTACCAACAATGACGTCATTACGTACGTGTGGTGAATACGCGTTGTATTTGCAAAACGGTCTTTTTTGTTTTATTAAATGAGACATTTGTCTCACTGGACTGCTAGTTTATATTAATCACCGATAGTAACAAGACCCTACATCAACTACCACCATGCATTCATACGCTTGTTCTTATATTATTTTGAAACTGACTGGATTTAAAATTAAAAATAAATACTCCATGCTCTTGCATGTTTCATTACATTATTCTCTCCAATTTTCCAATTCAAAACATCTCCAACGAGCTCCTTGTAGTAAAATTGCTAAATATTTACTTAATCCATTCCACTTGTAAAACAATACTTTTAATAATTAAATAATAAAAATTAACTAATAACCAAAGTATTCATTGTTCAAATTACACCATGACATAGTTTATTTCCAATTTAAATCATTCTTCACTATTATATGAGATAAAACAGTTTCATTAACTAAATAGTTATTATACGTTTCATTGTGATATTTCGTTACCACATTTTGAGTATATTTATATTTATCTTTTCCAGGGTAATTAAAAATGTACGCATTTGCCTCAATTTCTTTTATCACTTCGTACTGACCTTCATATAAACATAAAAACTTTTTGATATTCTTTATAATTGTTGACGATTGTCTCAACCTTGTTTTGCAACGCTCATATATATCTTTACCTTGCTGCAGTTCCTTTTGCAAATTAGCTATAATTTCATCTTTGCTTTCGATAGCTTTGACTTCTTCGCTGATAGAATAAATCAGTCCATCTTTTAATATAACTGTATTGTTTATTTTCAGTTAATTTTTTAGATATTCAATACGCTCTCTTAAACACATCGTTTCACAAAATACTTCTGCAATGGTGTTTTTCCACTGAGGTTGCAACATTTCTTTCGAGACTGCTATGAAATTGTTCTTATGCTCAAGTTCCGTTCTTCTATTGCACACAGTTGTTGTATTTGTACTACCATCTCAACTTTGTCACAATTATCACTGATGTAATCTTCACCATCAATTCTTCCTTCAAATCTTTTACTACAGAAACAATTATTTTTCTAACTGTAATGATTCCATTCCCCCATTATCATTTTCCAATGTTAATGTCTTTATATCAAATCTTTTCACATTTTGTACATCTAAATGATTTGGTTCCAACCAGTTTAATTTATTTGATAGTAAATTATCTTTGTTAAGTTTCTTTCTAGAAGAAACATCATATTTTATTATTATGTATTATAAAGTATGATCAAAACCTATTTTCATCTAGTATGGCCATGGAATAGTTCCTAATTTAAGAATGCAACTACGTTTATACTTAAATGTCAAACAATTGATTTCTCAATTACTCAATAGTTGCATTCAAAAATCAGGAACTATTCCACAGCCAAAGCAGTTGAAAATATTTTTGATCATACTATATATTAAAATATAACTTAGTCTTCACCATATACATCCAATCCATGCCTAAAACTGATGTAGTATTCAATTGACTAATAATTCATACGATTGGTCTTGTAAATATTTATCTTACAGTAGCGCCTATTACCATACATTATACAACTGTTTTCAGTGACTAAAATGAAGTTTTATTCACAAGTGAGTTTTAATTATTTATACTACTGCATTGTTGGTAGCACTGTCAAGCTATGTCAAATTCGTAATTTTCAGGTTAAGTTTTGCTTCAGTCTGTGTCAAATAACAAACAAAACCTAACCTACAAACCTCGAATTTGACATAGACTGACAATACACTTCAGTACTGCCAATACATGTCAGTACTGTCAAACGTATATCACAAATCATAGGCGACTAATTATAAATTCATTTCGCAACGTATTCTGACTGCGCAAACTATTTAGGCACAAGAATTGCTACTGTAAGATAAAACGTCGTATATCACACGTGAGCGAAATGCCATTATAAGCTCGTGAGAAATTGTATCGCTCGTGCTGGGGCACTCGCGATTCAAAATTCTCACTCGCAAATAATGATGCATTTCTCTCACTTATAATATAATCTACTATTATTCACGACTCACATATTATAGAGCCATCAGTTGTATTATGTAGGCCATAAACCCCTAGAGTTTTATAGCTATAAAACCCTAGGGTTTTATTTTATTTAAAACACTGTCAAGCTATGTCAGAGATTTGCAGGTTAAGTTTTGCATTAGTTTGTGTCAAATAATAAACAAAACTGGTACTTTACAAATTGTCACTTTTCACGGCTGTCAATAAAAAAATTATGTTTTAAGAATTTATTGAATTGTTGGATACACTTTTGTATGGCACGCGTGTTATTGCAAATAATTCACTTGAGAAAAGACCCCTCAACTTTTCTCTCGTGGATTATTTGTAATATAACACCTTTATACCATAAATAACTATTTGAAACCGACTGGATTTAAAAATCAAAGTTAATACTGCATGCACTTGCATGTTGCATTACAAACTACGTTAATGTTTCGTTTAGAAACAAGCTGTTGCAATTGTAGACATGTTGACGTTGTCAGGGAACTTTAAAACCAATGAGTTGTTATTAATAACAAATATATTATCTGTCAGTGAGTGTTCTGTTATTGCGTCCGAAATCTACCCAATTCTCGACATTTGGCTCCCAGATGAGGAGCAGCAAAATTTGTAGTTAAATAAGAGACTCTAGAGAAAATTAATATGAAACTATTGAATCTTTTTTATAACATGTGAATTTTATTCTTACATTTAGTGATATTTTATTTTAAAATAAAAATGTTCTATACTGATTCTACCACATCACTGAATTAATTTTTCGATTACAGAGCTGATTGTAAAATTTGATATCGTATGTAAGTGAAAATTGCTATACAAAAAAGAAAGAATATACCAAAAGATTTAAAAAAATGGAATTCAAGGAGATAGATGGAATAAATACCAATTCATCAAGTGTAAACATATTTATCCTTTTCGATTTAAATATTCTTTTTTGATTTCACCTACGCTGTCATTTTTCGTTTTATACATGCGTTTTTTGTATTGCAAAGATTGACTATAACTTTATATAATGGAATTGATACGTAACTCATACTTATACAAAAGAAGTTATTTAGGATTTCTATACGTTATGTTCATCCTATGCCAATTCCCTGGTCATGTGGCCGTTGTGAATATTTTGATAGTAAATTAAACACATTTCGGTGATTTTCTTACTTCTTTTTCTCTAAACTTTATTAGTAATCAGAATAATTTTTACTAGAATATTGTATGAGCTAATGATATGTAATGATTAAATACAACATAAAGAGAAAGACACGCATTGAAGTTACCCTTATTTTATATTGTTAAATCTACTGGCCATCGTCTTTTTAGTCTTCTAGTTCCAGGTTATTCAGTTAGAGGGATGACTGTTGCTTTGGGATGTCTTTCCAGTGTGTCGTGATGTTTCCCGGATTTTTCTTTAATTACTTCTGCCACAAACGGTATATTAAGGTCGATATGCAATGGGAGGTTCGATACGAACCATGGGGCATTAGATAGTATCCTAACTGTCTTAGATTGGAATCTCTGTATGATATCAATAGTTGACTTACAAGTACTTCCCCCCAGTTCGCACCCATAAGTCCAGATAGGACGAATTATACATTTGTACAGCAGCAGTTTGTTTTCCAGCGCGAGAGCTGATCTTTTTCCTATGAGCCAGTATACACTTTTCAGTTGTAGATCCATTTATTTTCGCTTCTTAGTGACATGTGTCTTCCAATTAATCGCCCGTCCAAGTGTATACCCAGATACCTGACTTTATTAGCTTGAGGTATGGTTGTGGAGTAATTGCAGGGCATGTTGCTCGTTTTGTGAGTGGATTTATTTTCATTGACCTAGATGCGCCATTCGGTTACAATTGATTCTCGGATATAATTGATTATTTTCCATACAAGTTACCTATCTGAATCCTAGAAGATGTAAATCAGTGGTAATTCCCGTCAAGCTTTACCTGCTAAATCAACAATTGTAGACACTCTCATGACTCTTATTTTCTCAAACTCATTACGCACGTACAAACTAAACTTGAACACTTTTTCATATCAGTTTTGTTTATTTAGCTGTGTCTTATAAATGAACAGTTTCAGTGAGCATCTACACTTTGCAGATGTGAAGTAGAGCGAGTTTTAAAATTAAAAGGCATATAATGTCTAATCAGCAAGAAGTGTGTAACCGATGATTAACTTTAACAATTAAACAAACCTATGAACAATTAAGAATGGCAAAAGCAAACGACAAACAGATATCTGCCACAAAAAAAATTTAGGGAAGCGACAATATCTTTAATTTGCAAAAGTAGAGAAAATTACTAAAGGATATGAGTCTGGAAGTTAGAATCCAAAATGATATTCAAGACGATTTTGTTATAATTGTCATCGTTTATGTCTGACCTATTTTAAGTTGCTTAGAATCAGTTATAACCGTGTCTCATTGTACTTTTAAAGTAATTATAAAACATTTGTTCTAGGATTTACAAAAAGAACTGGATGCTGCTAAAGAAGGCATAATCTATTTCAGTTTGGGGTCTAATATAAGAAGTGCGAATCTAACCATAGAATTGCGGGAGAAAATCCTTAAGGCTCTCTCTGAACTTCCATACAAGGTTCTCTGGAAATGGGAAGAGAACCATTTGCCAGGTCAACCCAAAAACGTTATCATAAGAAAATGGTTACCTCAGCAGGATGTTTTAGGTAACGCCAATGCCAAATAACAATTTTTCTGCATGTATAGAATACTGTTTTTCAGGTCATCCAAATATAAAAGCATTTGTTACCCAAGGAGGGCTACAGTCGATGGAAGAAGCAATATCAAATGGTGTTCCATTAATTGGTTTGCCCGTTTTCGGAGACCAACCATTGAACGTTAGAAAAATGATTAACTTGGGCATAGCGCAATCTGTTGATCTTGAAACATTAACTTCGGAAGCGTTAAAAGCTGCCATTGTGGAGGTAGCTGGAAATCCTAAGTAAGTATATATAGTAGAATTTTGCATTCACTATTTCATCTTTACCTTTACAGATATCGAAATAGAATTAGGGAAATCTCAGATTTGATGTCTGACGTACCAATGACAGGGTTGGAAAAAGCAGTTTGGTGGACTGAGTATGTCATCAGGCACAAAGGGGCTAAACATTTGAGAAGTCCAGCATTAGATATGCCGTGGTATCAGTATTTATTACTTGATGTAGTTGGCTTTGTTTTTGCTGTTGTATTTATTTCATTTTTTGTTACCTATAAAATATTATCGTTACTATTTAAATTTGGCAAGAGCTATCTAGGCCAAAGCAAAGTGAAGACATCGTAACAGTTGTTGCGGATATATTTAGTAAAATGTGTTGGAATGTGCCAGTGTTAATTATTTAGGTTCAATAATGAAATGTATGTAATGTTTTTTATGTAGTTATTTATATTATTAATTTGAGAATATAATTAAATTTAGGACATTGTCCAATAGGACCTTCTACCGTACTGACAAGATAGTGTCTGGCGATTATCGATTTGGTACGAGCTAACTTGGTTTTGTTCACGTGTCAAATGAACTAATTTAGAAAGGTCAGCTGATTTTTTGAGGTTAGGTCGTGCTTTTTAAGCATAAAAAGCAACAAAAAAGTGTGTTTGGAACAAACATTGATCATTAGTATTCATACTCACGTAATAAAATAGTATTACGCTCTCTCTCTGGTATAAATTTTATATTATTATATTCTCTTCCTAAATATAATTCGTATTATGCCTAACAATCTATAATTTTTTAAGAATATTTCGTTATAACCCCAGTCCTACGGACTCGTATTTTCAGCTTTAGGATTATAACCATAATATTCATACAGAAATCATCGGTAATAAGCGTACGACTTATTATATTACCCCTGAGAACTTTTAAATATTTATGTATGTATCTATTAAATTTTAAGCTGAAATATAAATATTGCAAACGTTAAAAAAGGAATGAAATGTTATTTAACTTAATATTTCGTAAGGCCAGAAGTGGTTACATTTGTCGGTGAGTTTATGTCGAAATCGAGGTTAGATTTTGCTTGTTATTTGATACCGGAGAAGGTAATAGTTATTTACCTAACAAGTTCGGGAAGTTAATTTTCCCGAATGAGCACTTTGTTTGCAGCACGACCGAAGGGAGTGCTGCATGTAGTGCGAATTCGGGAAAATTCTTCCCGAAAGAGGTAGGTACAATGTTTTTTGTAACGAATAACTCAAAATATTTGAAAAAGTTAAAAAAATATTATTTAGTGTTTTACAACTTTACTGAGTTGGCAGCACAAATTACTAAATTTTTATACGTATCCTAGCACCTGTTAGCTTTTGTCGACGTTTACAGCGCCCCTGGAACACACAATTGCCATAGTTTTTGTGGGAAAGTAATAAACACCCCGGTGCGGGAAAAGTCATTTTCGGCGCATCGGGAATGACCGGGAAATATGAATTTTGAAATCATGAGTGCAAAATAGTTATTTACCTAACAAGTTCGGGAAGGTAATTTTCCCGAATGAGCACTTTGTTTGCAGCACGACCGAAGGGAGTGCTGCATGTAGTGTGAATTCGGGAAAATTCTTCCCAAAAGAGTTAGGTACAATGTTTTTTGTAACGAATAATTGAAAATATTCTAAAAAATAAAAAATATATAATTATTTAGTGTTTGACTACTTTACTGAGTTGACAGCACAAATCACTAAACTTTTATACAGACCTTACGCACATGTTAGCTTTCGTCGTAGATCAGCACACTAATAAAGTCGCACAATTGCCCTAGTTTTTGTTGGAAAGTAAAAAGCACCGCAGTGCGGGAAAAGTAAATGTCGGCGCATCGGGAATGCCCGGGAAATATGAATTTTGAAGTCATGAGTACAAAAAGACTCTTTACCTTCTCCGTTTGATACAGATTGACGTAAAACCTAACCAGCTAACTTCAAATTTGATGTAGACTGACAGTCCCACTAATACACTTTAGTACTGCCAAATATATAACACAAATCCTCCCGCATCCGTCTTACCACTGAGCTCTTCTCTTGTTTAGTGGACAATAAGACAAACAACGTTGCTATGTTACATAACCATAACCACGATCCTTCGTAGTTTTTAACACTGCTTTTTTCCTATGTACGACATTTCGATTTACACCCTGTATAGTAAGAGAACAGAAAAAAACAGATTTTTATGTCTGTTATTGCTTAGTTTAATTCAATAACACTGTTAAAATGGTTACTAATTTTGGATAATGTTTTATCCCATAAATAAAGTTGAGATTAATTGAAGCCACTTGTAACTACTGTGGCACAACATAGAACTACCTAGTTAATAGATAAACATGATAATGTTATTATTCAACACAAGATGAAAATACGGACCGGATGCAAAGTATGTATTTCTTTTAGTTTCAAATGAAGTGAAATTGGTACATAAATAATGAACACGCCTCTGAAAACAGATGCAAAAGATCTGTAGAAATGAAAAACACCATTAAAACTATCAAAAACCACCAAATCTCAACTCCTCAGCAATGAAGAAACCACATACGCTATAGATACGAGATCAGATACAGTTAAGACCAAGCAAATTTTACAGACATTGGAAGACTGTGGTGTTAAAAAAATTGGAGAATGGCTACAAACAAGAAGGAGCGCATGGAATGATCATATAACAAGAATAAAAGACAACCGAATTATAAAGAGACAGGTCGCCTAAAGAAAGAACAACATCCGGAAGACCTTATGAAGAGATGGAAAGATTCCCTACTATAAAACAAGCGTATAAGTTTATATTAAAGAAAAATAAGAAAATATACGTTAAAACTCCCATTTATTTTTAACAATGTGACTTGGCATAATTTACAATATTTTAAACAACTAGAAAAAATCCCAACGACTGCTTCCGAATATCTAAAGTTGTACTAAAACAGATATTACGCAACTTTATACTGAGTGGCAGCTACTAAACCTGGACATGGGAAAATGGTTGTTTGATTTTAAAAAAAATGAATTGCCACGAAATATCTTTGTTTAATCATGTTGACAGCTTAATTATTTTAATTAAAAACGTTATTGACGATGTAGGTATCAGAAATCATTCAAAAAGTAATCCCTATGGCCATGCGCAACTCCAGTTAAATGTCATATTGTGCAACTATAGGGAGATCAAACATAAACTCGATCGTGGAAGCCATTGAAAACAGTAAAACTTGCCTAACCTGTAACATGCTTTTTGTTGACATAGAACTGCCCATTTTTTAAAATTTAAAATTCATATTGGAAGCCTTAAAATAATGTGGATAATGCTATTTTAATGTTACCTATCAATTTAATCTATAAATTTGGATTAAATTACATATTTTTGCATAAATGTGTAGCTTATTAGACTGTCGCATGATCGATACAGTTAATTGTAGTTCAAATGTAATGCTATAAAGTACAGTGTAGACAGTGATCATATTATTCATGAGCTCTTGCAATCAAGTTTATTTTTCATCGCTCTATATTAGATCAACCTAGGAGTTCCATACTTGTTCAGCTGCACCAAATATAGTTATTTATATTTATATATACTTCTGGTTGGGTTAGTTCCCCTTTCTGCACTGCGACCTAAAAGACCTATTGTGCACATCCCAGTGCTTCACCTAGCCTCACAGAGGTATTCCGATGTCCTCAAAAAAGCTTCCTAGTGAGTTTAGTGAGGTGTTTATCAGCAGTTCGGGTTCAATTGTTGTTTCCCCAAAGTGTTTATGTCGCAGAGTTATGAGTTCCTCGCACTCGCATATCCAGTGGATTGGAGTCTCGTCCTCCTCTTCACAGAATCTGCATTCTGTGTTTGTTGCCACTCCTATTGTGTGCATATGTTTGTTCATATAACAGTGTCCTGTAGTTATCCTTGTTATGTGTTTTATTTTCTCCCTTCCATTTTCCAGGAGTGCCAGTGTCGCTTTCTTGGACGGTTCCCCTATGAAGTTCCTAGAGTGCCTTGCTTTAGGGTAGTCGTGCCAGAATTTGCGATGTTTATCTCGTAACCAGCTTCTAGTTTGCTCCCTGATCATGCTATAAGCTATGTTACAGGTAGGCTCTGGTCCTATCAGCTGGGTAGTGCTGGCTGATTTTGCTAATTTGTCTGCTTTTTCGTTGCCTGTTATTCCTTGGTGACCTGGGACCCACAACAGACTCAGTTTGTTGTGTTCTCCCAGTTGAACCAGTTTTTTATGGCATTCATATACCAGTTCTGAGTTGAACTGGTTAGATGACAGCGCTTTTAAAGCTGCTTGGCTGTCCGTCAGGATGTGTATTCTCCTGCCTTTGTAGGATCTCTGCACCATTAATTGGGCGCAGGTTAGAATTGCTGTTACCTCGGTCTGGAATACTGTTGCATATTGTCCCAGGTTTATGCTTATTGCATTTCCTGGTCCCGTACCATAAATGCCCAGACCTGTTCCATTTTCTGTTCTTGATCCGTCTGTGTACCAGACTTCCCCCTTTAGTTTGGTTAAGACTTCTTCCTCGTTCCACTCTTCCCGCTCTGGAAGATATACTTCAAACGGTTTTTGGAACTGGTAGGATGTCTTTATTTTGTCGGACTTCATCTGCAGGATGAGGTTTTCACGTAATCGGTTAAAGATTTCGGTATGGTATCCTCGATGTCCAGGATAACGATCATACCCTTGTGTTTTCAGCCTATATGCCCCTAGTCTCGCTTCCGCCTCTACCCTTAGGTGTAATGGGGGAAGGTTCAGCAAGGCTTCTAACGCGGCTGTCGGGGTTGTCGACATTGCCCCCGTTATTCCAATACAGGCCATTCTTTGTATTTTACTAAGTAGGTTCTTATTTTTAATAATGCTTGCCTTGTGCCACCATACCAAGGATGCATAGGTTATCGTTGGTATAATGACTCTTGTGAAGAGCCAGTATACCATTTTTGGTGACAGTCCCCATGTTTTTCCAAACATTCTTCTGCAGGTCCAGAATGCTCTGCAGCCTTTGCTTGTAACATGTTCCATATGGTGTTTGAATGTCAATTTGGTGTCTAAAATCACACCCAAATATTTGACCTTCTCCACCATCTGTAGTTCTTTTCCGTATAGTTTTAGTTTCCTATACTTGTTTTTCTTCCTTCTTGTGATTGACAGAAGCGAGGTCTTTTCCGGGTTGACCGATAGTCCCTTGGCTTCACACCATCTTTCCACAATGTTGAGGGCCAATTGCATTCTTTCGAATACTACGCCCTCAAATTTTCCGTGTATGTAGATGGTGATGTCGTCAGCGTAGCCCTGTGTATATAAGCCCCTCTCCTCTAGTTCCCGTAGAAGGCCATCCACCACGAGGTTCCACAGTAGAGGTGACAATACCCCTCCTTGTGGGCACCCTCTGGTTGCAGACACTTTCACGGTTGTCTTATGAAGAGAAGTGGTTATGACTCTGCTTTTAAGCATGTTTAGTATCCATCTACTCAGGGTGTCGTTTATTCCCCTGCTATTCAAGGCTAGATGAATTGAGTCGAACGAGGTGTTGTCAAAAGCACCTTCGATGTCCAGAAAGGCTCCTAGGCCAAAGTCTTTGGATTGTATAGTTTTTTCCCCCTTGCTGACTAGTTCGTGTATAGCCAGTTCGCAGGATTTTCCTGATTGGTAGGCATATTGGTATCTATGTAATGGAGAAATCACCAGTACTTCGTCCCTTATATACCTGTCAATTAACTTTTCTAGCGTCTTCAGAATGAATGACGTCAGACTTATTGGTCGGTAAGATTTTGCCTGGGCATAGCTTTCCTTTCCCGGCTTTGGTATAAATACCACTCTCACCTTTCTCCAGCTTGCTGGTATATAGCCTAGGGCCAGACTTGCCCTTAGCATTGCACATAGACGGGTGGATAGTTCACCCCAGCCCTGAGTGAGTAGAGCTGGGTAGATCCCGTCTCCACCTGGAGCTTTAAATGGTTCAAAACTGTGTAATGCCCATTTAAGTTTTGTTATGTTTATCACTTGATGTGCTGTCTTCCAGTTCTCTTGTGTGGCCCTGCGTAAAGGTATTTCTACACCGTGATCACTGGTATTATCTTCTTGTAATAGTATACTGCCTGGGAAGTGTGCCTGTAGTAAAACTGCCAGTGTTTCTTTCCCAGTTTCCGTGTATCCTCCTTCAGGTTTTTTTAGTGTTCCCACTATCTGTGGTCTATCTTTCGCTAGCGCTTTTTGGAGTTTTGCACATTCTGGTGTCTTGTCGATTCCCTTGCAGTACTCCCTCCATGAGGATCGTTTTGCTTTCCTCACTTCGTTATTGTATTTTGTAAGGACTTCTTTATAAGGTTCCCACTTCCCTGTCCTTTTTGCTTTGTTAAATAGCCTTCTTGTCTCCACCCGCAGCTCTGAAAGTCGACCGTTCCACCATGGAACATCTCTGGTTGACCTTCTGGAAGTTGCAGTACAACTCGATTCGAAGGCATTTATCAGTGATTCAGCGATGGCATCTGCCATTGTTTCTAATTCAACAGTGTTACTGGCCCTGGAGGGGCAATCCCGTAGTGCCTGCTTAAGGTTCTCTTTATATGACCCCCAGTTGCAGTTTCTGGGATTCCTGTACTCCAGGTCGGTTAGCACTGGTGTTTTGATGTCAAATCTGATGTATCTGTGGTCCGAGAGCGATGGCTCTTCAGATACATACCATTTTTCTACCATGTTTGCCATAGCTGTAGTGGCTATAGTTATATCAATGACCTCCATTCTAACACTAGTTACAAATGTGGGTTCATTGCCTAGATTCATTGTCAAGAGCCTATTTTCTAAAAAGAAATCAAGGAGTGACTCACCTCTGGGGTTGGTGTTATTGCTTCCCCACGCTATGTGGTGAGCGTTTGCATCACATCCTAGTAGTAGCTGCAGATTCGCCCCTCTGCAGTGTCCTACTAGCTTCCTCATCTCAGGAGTGGGTGGATCTCCTGGCTGGTCATATGGGAGGTATACGGATCCGATAATGATCTCCCTCTCGTTCCCTTCCATAGCCATTTTGGTTTTGACTGCCACAAGATCCCTACAAGAAAGGTCTCTTAATGTGATCAGATTCAAATTTGATTTAGCAAGTATGCAGGTTCTAGGCATGACTTCATCGGAGCTGTGCAGAGTCCAGCCCTTGGTCATCCCTAGTCCCATTATTTTATTACCCTTAATCCAAGGTTCTTGAATTAATATAATATCAATATTATTTTTGATGGCATAAGCCTGTAAGACCGCCGATGCGTTCTTACAATGGTGTATATTTACCTGTAGCAGTTTCAGCGCCATTGTAGCTTCTACTTAGGTTTTTTGGGCTTAAGGAGAGGGAGGTTCCTTAGACCCTCCCCCTTCTTTCACCTGGGGGGGTTCTGAAGTCCCTTCCGCCTGTGGTTCTTCTGCAGGTAGAGGTTCCCGAGGCCCCTCTACCTCCATTTCCTCTGGCGATTGTGAGAGTGGAGGTTCCAAAGATCCCTCCACTTCCATTGCCTGAGAAGGTCCTTCTTCTTCTGTCTGCCCTTCTTTCTTCTCGCCTTCCTCCTTCTTCTTACCCAGTTTCTTAAAAGATACCCGGGAGAAGTTTAGGAAGGGCCTATAGTCAACGTCCTGTAGCTGAGTCCAGGACTGTTCTGACATGGCGATGACTACCTGCTGTCCCTTGGGGTCCGGCTTGGAGTCCGTCACCTGCCAGGTCTTTGTGCAAAGACCTTTGTTCTGTTTCTGCAGCCTGTGCAGAATGGTTTTGGCTTCCAGTACTGGTCCTGGAATCCATGCTAGGGTGTATACTGGTTTGGGAACGTCCTTGGCCTCCCTGAGCACTAGTTTCGCTCCCTCCCATGGTATACAGCCTTTTATTGTTATCTCCAGCCACGTTCTGGTTTCGAGGTCCGCGCAGGTCACATTAAGTCTTCCCCTGCCGTGGCGTACCTCAAGAAATCTCGGGTGGGGTACATTCCCCCCATCTTCGATTTCATCAATTTTTTCGAGCAGGTAGGTTCTAATCAACCCTGCCTGCTCGACATTTAAGGTCTCATCTGGGTATCCGTCTGGCAGAATTACCATTTTTTCCCCAGTGATGGCCTCTTTGTAGCTGCGAGCAGGTTCTTCCACCCTGCTCCTTTTTTTTTCTGCTGCTTTGGGGTACTTCCTTCGGATCGGTTCCTTTTTGACCCTCTCCCGTCGTCCCCTTTTCTTGCGCCAGCCCTGGTCCCTGAAGGCCCTGGTTGCGGCTGACTGCTTGGGACTGTCCCGGTGCCTTTGCTCCCGGTTCCTGCCTCTTGCAGTCGTTGGCGCTTCAGTTTTCGCTTTGCAGCGCCCGATAGTTTCCTGTATTCGGCTGGATCCATCCAAGATCCTCCAGCCGATCCCTGGGGTTGCCCCCTAGGGGGAGAGTTATTTTTTTTTGGGTTTTCTTTTTTTTTCATTTGTTTTTATAGTTAAATTTAGTTCATCCATGTTGTTCCCACGAGTGATCGGGAAAAAATGTCAACCCTCGCCGGAGCCCGAACGTCGAGTTTCTATCTTAATCCCTTGACTTTTTACTTACCTCGTCTGAAAGATCCCTTTCAAGGTCCCTAGATGACGAAAAAGAGGTTTTCTCAATTCTTTCAGTCTGTCTGTCTGTTTGTCCATCCTTCAGTCTGTCTGCTGGCAGTATAGCTTAAAAACTATTTGTCGGAGGAAGACGATATTTTCCATACATATTATATAACTACTTTGCATGAAACTGGTACAATTTCATACAAATATATACAGGGTGAGCACCTTAAAAAATACATTTTGTTTATTTTTGTGTTAATTTTGAAATAGAAGGAAGTAATAACTTTTGCATAGGTCAGACTTTACATTTTCCGAAAATAAGACTCAACCGATAAAGGATAATGTCACAAAATGTTTCAACCATAACACCGTGTTCTTCAAGAGAGGCCCGTGCCGGACTTATCTGGAAGAGACTCGGTAGCGCAGATGGAATGTTGCTGTAGTAATATCCGCTGCGGAGATTCGGTTAGGATCGTGCATTCTGCAGAGCTGCAGATGCGGCGGGTTCAAACCCCAGCGGGATAATTTTTTTTTTGAAAATGTATTTAATTTATTAGAAACGTGAAGATATTTGTACTCCTAACTTAATTTGATTTTTAAAATTATTTAGTGTCACAATGTTGACGAGGGAAGTTCTGGGTAAAGCCTTTTACAGATTTTTGTATTATGGGTATGTATAAATGTAACAAAGCTTATAATTTGACAGGTAAGTTACGTAGGGTCATGGTATTCATTACAATTTTTGAAATATTTCCTAGTCAAGTAATCAACTAGTTCATAACATACCTAATAAAGCTATTATTATAATTATTCGCTTCATTATTAAATAGTTCTGTACCAAAAAGACTTTTTATGTATAATGCGTCCAAATCAGTGGCTTAATTACTCACCCAAGCCTTCGCAATGTAGGTGCTCTTCACTAAAAGGAATCTAAAACTCTAAACAAAACTTTGCTTTCCAAAGTTCTCTATCAAAAGTGAATGTCAAATAACTTTTAGGCAGGCAGAAACAAGTTACGTTAAGATGTACTGTAACTAAGTAACAATATATTTGTATTAATAAATGTTATAGAAAGCTAGAAATCTTGTTACGTTAAAGTATCTTATATAGATTTTAGTTCTTTGATTAATAATTATGGCAGATTGTAAAAAAAGTTAGGTGCAGAATAAAATCAAAATTTCGTAGCTTAGATTAAATTAAATGTGTGTTTTGATTAGTTTCAATACAAATACTATACTTACATATGTTATATCATATATTCAGAGCAATTACTTATGTAAGTCTGGAGGGAGTATTCTCTTAATCCTTCCCATAGCTAGTCGACTGTGTAATAGGAACAAGAACTGCAAGAAGCATATTACGCGCACGTTGAAAAAGTTACGCATAAACCGCGAGTTACATTGTATAGAAAAAGCTTCCTATTGTTTAAAAGTGCTTACCTTGCAACCGTGTAGAACAAGTCCCCTATTGTTTAAAAGTGCTTACTTTGTAACCTTGCATTCACGCGCATCCTGTCACGTGCATCCTTGGAAGATAAGCTTATCTTAGTAGATAAGCAATACTATACAGGGTTTTCGGCAAAGAATGGGCCAAATTTCAGATATAGTTAATTTCCACGAAAATAAGCTGATTTAACCCAACTTACCTTAGTCCAAAAGTTATTACTAACGGAGCTACAGGGTGTCAAAGTTGAAAAAAATATATCACATTTTTTTAATATCTTTCGATCACTTCCAGCTAATTTCACGAAATTTCATATCCGGGGGTTTTTTTGGCATGAAAAATTCAAATTTATCAACGATTCGTTTGTATCCTTTAGAGGGCGCCACAAGCGACCATTACGACACTGTTAAACCGCTGCAACTTTTTTGTGCCACGGTGTATGTCATTTTCGACTGGAAAAATGTTTTTCCCTATCTTTTCTGCTTAAAAAAGGTATATCTTATTGAACTCGCTAGAAGCAACGGCTTACCATTGAAATGCATCCAAAGCTGATCATGAATGTAAATTATCCTAAAGTAAAGTCAGATTGTTGAGTATATAATGGGCCATACCTCAACAGAGTAATAGTTAGACCGTAATAAGTTGTTTTACTTCAGCTTACTCTAGTACCAAAGTCGATAATAACAAAGATACAGGATTTCAAAGTATTTAGTCAATAATCTGACTTTTCTTTAGGATAATTTACACGCATGATCAGTTTTAGATGCGTTTTTCTGGGAAACCGTTACTACTAGCGAGTTCAATAAGATATACCTTTTTTAAGCAGAAAAGCTAAGAAACAAGATTTTCCAGTCGAAAATGACATACACCGCGACACAAAAAGTTACAGCGGTTTAACAGTATCCTTATGGTCGCTTGTGGCGCCATCTGGAAGATACAACCGAATCATTGATCAATTTGCATTTTTCATGCCAAAAAACCCCAGGATACGAAATTTCGTGAAATTAGCTGGAAGTGATCGAAAGCTATTAAAAAATGTGATTTATTTTTTTCAACTTTGACACCCTGTAGCTCCGTTAGTACTAACGTTTGGAGTAAGGTGAGTTGGGTTAAAGCAGCTTATTTTTATCGAAATTAACTATATCTAAAGTTTGGCCCATTCTTTACCGAACACCCTGTATAAGCTAGTAGTGTGACATTTTATATTTAGTTCTTGGTTCACGTGTTAGATGTAAGAAATTGTCTGACTGTGTCTTTGAGCTCCAACGTGTAGCGTTGCCGTTGTAAAATAAAAGTGTTTTTTAAAAAGTCGTTTCGGCGGCCTATTTATTTAACGCACGTAGCGACGAGTGCGTAATTACTTTATAGCTCTAGTTACTTACTATATTTTTTCTATGACCACGCTCATTCCGTCAAATAAAAATAAATGGTTAAGTAATTGTCAAATCAGTACTGTCAGAGCACCTTCAAAACAAGGCGGCTGCAATCACAGAATTCACAGAATTTCCTCTTACACGGCTTCATTAAAAAAACTGTAAAAATATAGGTAATTATAGTAACCAAAACCAAAAACTATTGTTGCTTTCAACATAATAAATCATTAAATCCCTAATTCGTGTGATCGATCCATTTTACACATGCTGTGCATAAGAACACGCTTATACTGTTTGTGACTTGTACAACTTTGACCATTTATAATAGTTGTCGTAGGAAATAGTATAGTTTGTAACAAGAGCTGTAAGAAGCATAATACGTGCGAGTTGAAAAAGTTACACAAAAGGCGGGTAGCGGCGAGTGCGTAATTCCACGAGTGCGTAATTGTTTTATAGCTCGAGTTGCGTAGCATGGTCGTCAGCCTTGTTGGCCTTGAGAAGTTGTTATGCATTAAAACCCCTCCGTTGCCAAAGCCAGATATCCTTCAAAACGGTTATTAATATGCCAAAAATTTCAATATTTGCGTAGTCGATGCAGTGGTCGCCAATCTAGAGATGATTTTCAGTTATGCCTTCACTCACATCGTGTATTCCAATGATGCTCGCCTATTTTGCACTAGATGCTTCATAGTATTTGCCCAATATAGCTTTAACCACAACTGCAGTGCAACTGGCTTTAGCCTTTTATTTGGAGTCGTGGTAAAGGGTTCTTGTTGGAAAAAATCATCTGCTCTCTTTTGGTGCCAGTTCCAAACAGCACTCAGGTTCTCTTCTTCCATGAGGTTTTTCTTAATTTATCGGTCACTCCAACTACGACTCCAAACAAAAGGTGTTATAAGTTGCAATGCCTTTAAGAAAAGGTACAATTTTCTTTTTCATTGCAAGTATTAAATTTGTTAAAACAATATTTATATAAAAAAATCCAAATCATCGTTAACATACATGAATACAGGAAACGTTAAACTTATTAGAAAATTGTATTCTTATTGTGAACTGTTAACCAGTTCTAAAAAAGTATGGATATGTTAATCGCAACTGAAACATTGGTAATTGTTCTCTAAATACTTGTGCTGCAATTGGTTTTTCAAAATGTTGATAACAATTTTGTAGACATGATAACAATGTAAATTATGCAATTTATTCATGATAAATGAAATCTACTCTCGTTATGTCAGTGTAAGTCAGGTGTGTGCAGTTGTATCAAACGCTAATATGCACAATTAAGACGATTTTACGTGATTTTGTATTCTTATTCATAATTTCTACATATTATATGAGGATATATGGTTTTTATTCGTTTTCTAAATATTTCATTTATTCTGTGCGACTGTGCAACTAGCTGCAAGTTCATTGGCTACGTCCTCTACACATCCGATATACCAACAACAAGAGACACAGCCATCGGTACTTTCGCAGATGACACAGCTATCTTCTCAACGAACCACGATCCTATAGCTGCATCAACCAACCTCCAAGAGCACCTAGACCTCCTAGGTGGATGGTTACAGAAGTGGAAAATCAAAATTAACGAATCCAAATCGACACACGTCACATTTACGCTTCGTCAAGGTACTTGCCCTCGCATCAACCTAAATCAAGTCGAAATACCTCAGCAAGAAGTAGTCAAATACCTAGGACTTCACTTCGACTCTAAACTAACCTGGAAACATCACATTCAAACGAAACGAAAACAAATTGATCTCAGAATTAAAGAAATTCACTGGCTGATAGGTCGGAAATCTCACTTGTCCCTGAACAACAAAGTTTTGATATACAAAGCCATCATAAAGCCAATATGGACTTATGGGATCGAGTTATGGGGTTGTGCTAGCAAGTCCAATACCGCTATTCTGCAAAGAAGCCAATCAAAGATTCTACGAGCCATTGCCGACGCACCCTGGTATGTCTCAAACCACACGATACACACTGATCTCAACATCCCCTATGTAACTGACGTCATCCACGAACGAGCCACCAGACACCATGAGCGTCTCGAAGACCACCCAAATCCGTTACTAGAAACTCTTCTACAGCCAGTCCCCAATAGGAGATTGAGAAGATTGTGGCCAATAGATCTCTAAGTCAACTGAGGATACATCGCTGGATGTACATCTCTCCACGTCATATACTGTATTTGTAATATCTTGTACATGACAGCAAATTAGCTTATGGGTTGTATTTAATCTGATTGCTAATAAACATATTGGAAAAAAAAAGAAAAGTTCATTGGCCTTAATAACTGGTGTCTGAAAGCTGGGGAAAAAATGAGATGCGGTCATTGTTTGTGAATAAAAAAATCCATATCAATCCAAATTCAAGACAGGACTTGATTCCCAAACTTTTGGGACACTATATAATAACAAATGCGCTGACTGACTTGCTGATCAATGCCCAGCCCAAACCCTTGAACCTAAAAATAGGGCATTCAGGAGCTATCATGCAAGCACGTGTTTTTACGAACTCCTCAATATCTCTTAAACCAGATGAGATATCGACTTGGTTTTTGCCTATATAAATTCCTAAAAATTATAAAACCTTTCGTATCTCCTGGTAGGTGTCATTTTAAAACCTTTAGAATGGTTTAGAAAGGCTTAAGGATTTTTTTAAATTACACCTCTAAAAGGGTAAAACTGAAAATGGGTAAAGGATAAGGTAAGGGCATTGAGAGCTCTTAGCCAAAGTTCTAAATTTCAAATTTCATGAAGATAAATCAGTCAATAAATAAGACGAGTTTAAGTTTTGAATGGAGCAACTTTCCTTTTGACCAAAGTGATATGGTGATGTCCGACTCCCACGCAAGGGTATTTGGTAACTGGACTAACTGAAAACTGGTCTAAATTGAGTAGACCATTTTTAACTCTTGTGTTCTTAAAACTGGTCTAACTGACCATTGGTCTAAAGTGAGACTGTAAGGAATGTAAGAGGCTACCCCCAGTCGAGACGTAAGAAGACGAAGCGTTTCTGTGAAAGTGGTATGGCGGGCTAGCCTTCTTACATTCTGTACAGTCTCACTTTTGACCAGTTCTCAGTCAGACCAGTTTTAAAAACACAAGAGGAAAACTGGTCTACCCAATTTCTACCAGTTTCCAGTTAGGGCAGTTTTAAGGACACACAGGTAAAAACCGGTTTAATTCAATGTAGACCAGTTTTAAGAACACAAGGGTGAAAACTGGTCTAACTCAATTTAGACCAGTTTTTAGTTAAAGCATTTTTAAGAACAGAAGAGTGAAAACTGACCTAAGTCAATTTATACCAATTTTCAGTTAGGTCAGTCTTAAGAATACAAGAGTGAAAACTGGTCTAAGTCAATTTATACCACTTTTCAGTTAGGCCAGTCTTAAGAATGCAAGAGTGAAAACTGGTCTAACTCAATTTAGATAAATTTTTAGTTAGACCAGTTGCAATAGACCCCCACGCAAGCTAGCATGCAGTCTTATTATTTTGACTCATTCCGTTCTTCTTTGCGACTTGATTTTTCACTTTCGACGGCAGCGCCTTGGCACTTTGACGTGGGTTCTTGATTTTAGGGCTATCTGGCTTGATTTGCATTTGGATTTTGAATACTTACCTTGATTTGAATTATAATGCGGTACTTTACTTAATAGTATTGTAATCGCGAAAAAATCACCTTCTGAGATTTCTCCAGATCTTCACGTTTCAGGGTCCCTACCCAGTTGGCAGTAGAGCTCAAAAACTATTTCTCGGAGGAAGACAATATTTTGCATACATATTATATATCTACCTCGCATGAAACTGATACAATTTCATACAAATATATACAGGGTGAGCACCTTACAAAAATTTTGTTTATTTTTGGGTTAATTTTGAAATAGAAGGAAGTAATAACTTTCACATAGGTCAGGCTTTACATTTGCCGAAAATAAGACTCAACCGATACAGGATAATGTCACAAAAGAGTAAAAACGCTTCAACAATAACAGAATTCCCTTAAATAGAGGCGGGCGCCGCACCCATTTGTAATAGCCTCGGTGGCGCAGTTCGACTGTGGATGCAGTTACGATTTCTATGCAGGTGTGGTTACGAGCGCTATGCAGATGCGGCAGGTTCAAACCCCAGCTGGATAGATTTTTTTTATTTGAAAATTTATTTAATTTATTAGAAACGTGAAGATATCTTTACTCCTAACTTAATTTCATTTTTAAAATTATTTAGTGTCACAATGTCGACGAGGGAAGTTCTGGGTAAAGCCTTTTACATATTTTTTATTTGAATTTTTGATTTAGTCGAACATGGAAATTGAGGTTTTAAATGTTGATAGGGAGATAGTGCTTTTCACCATTGTACCCAGCAGAGAAATGGGGTTGATAGGGAGATAGTGCCGTACACCATTGTTCCCATCAGGTAGGTGGGTAACATGAGACACCGAAAAATATTTAGAAAAGTAGGTGCACCACCTAGCCTAGAAGAAAGGCTTGAAGTGGTAGAAGAAGAAAGACCGAACATAGTCAAAAATCCCTTATTGTTGAGTTGAGGATGATCCCTCCCCTTCCGTCTTATAACGATCGTGTTAAACTAGTTCATAAATAAATCTGCATAGATACTTTTCAGTATCATAAAGAACCAGGTCTACTTAAAATGTTAGTAAAACTAATATTTGGTGTTTTAAATACCTTTATTTTAGAAAACCTCGTTTTTCTGTTTCTGTTCCATCTATGAGAGAACCTAGAAAAGTTTCGTCGATCTCATTACTCTATAAAAAAAAATCTTTGATTGCCATAATTGTTAAAGTTTTGGTAGTTGTGGCTACAAGTTTCATTTATTAACTTGTTACGTTTGGATTGCGCCTCTACAGTTTCGCAGTTCTGTGCCCGCCGTCTATGTTTTCCGATGTCTGTAGTACAGGATTTGAATTTCGCGTGCTCCCCGCCCGTTTGCGTCTAGTTTATCGGCACGGACAGCGACATGAACTTGGCTTTTGTTCCCGGAGTCCTTTTCCGTTTGATGCTGTGATGGCGAACAGTTTTAGCGCCTTTTGAATTATCCAGTAGTTTTTCGGGCATGCAGTATATGGTTGGTGGAATCTGCCCTCGCTGATGTTGACGGGCTTTTGCAATACTGACGATTTGCTGAGATATTTCTTCTCACGTCAATTGGTGCGGATTAAAGCGATTTGCTGACCCATTTCTAAACGTGGCCCAAATTGATCTGGGATAAGTCGATGAAAGTTTTTCATGCCGTGGTTTAAGGCATCCGTGATTCCATTTTGGGCTTATCTTTTTATTTATAGGGACAGGTTCGGAGCTCTTTTTAATCGCTATTCTCGCATCGAGAGCGTCGACATGGGCTTTGAAAAACACCTGCCGTCCCGACCTTCATATGGGCTCTTTGAGATTTACCTCACACGAATCTGTGCCCGCTACTCGACCTTCCTAGTGGTCAGAAAGAAGCTGAACAAATGAATTGTGTAACATGTTTTTGGTTTCTCTTTATTTAAAACCATTTAATACTGTAGGCCGTAAGCCCGTGCTGTGTACCTCATTTGATTGCTACAGTTACGTTCCGTCAGAATTCTGGAGGCTTTAGTTTGGGATTCTCGCTGTTATGTGCAGTTAGCTTCACGAACTAAGTTCCTGAAGGGACTCGGTGTTTTTCTTTCGCGCAGCCTGCGTTAACCTCCGTTACACCTCTTTAAGCTGTTGTAGCGTTTAATGTAATTTATATTTGTACTTTTTAATGTGTGTTTTTAAGCTAATTTTCTCGAAAGCCGACTTTGTGTTATGAGGTGCATCTTAAATTTTGGCCTAAATTTATTACCCTACGACAACCTTTGTTTAGCAAATAATCACCTGTACTTCGTACAATATGATACTGCATTTGTGATTATTATATTGTGATACTGGTATTGTGGTTTTGTTATTGTTACTGCTGCACGTGCTTGCCTTGAGCGTTTCCCTTAGAATAATTATGCTACTAGAGTTTACGAATTCTCTATGATACCTGGATGCACTTGTTGTTAATTAAATAATTCGTTGGCGCTCATTTTAGTTTTTCAATTTAACCATAAGTACTTAAACAACTGCACTCCGTCTCCCTGAATTACTCCGGCCGGCAATTGTATTCACGTAGCCATTAATGTTATATATTTAGAGATTTAGCCCTCAAATCTATTGATGCTAATAAACTTCTGATTGATAAAACTGAATATAATACAGGATAATTGAAAATGGATAAAATCGAGTACCGCGTTGTAATAACATGTTTCACAAAAGAGGAAATCCTGCCAAGTGGGTTCCATGCATGTTGACACGTTTTCAAAAGCAGGCCTACTCGACGCATTTGTCGTCAACTTTTAAATTTTTCTGAAGCTAACCCTGATGATATTTTTATAAAATCGTTACAATGGACGAAAGCTGGGTTTGATCCTAAGTCAAAACAATCCAACATGGAGTGGCATAGTAATTCGCCGCCTCCAAAAAAAATCGAGTCGAGCAATCGGCCGGAAAGGTGATGCTTTCAGATTTTTTGAGATTCAAGAAGTGTTACACTCATAGCTTTTTTGAAAAAAAGACACACGACTACTCGATTCTTTTATACATCTCTGTCAAATAGATTGAGAGAAAATATTAAACTGAAACGCAAAGGAATGCTTAGCCACGGTGTCCTGCTGCAGCATGACAATGCCTCATCTCATATTTGCGTTGCAGCAACTTCAAAAGCGGCCAAATTATGTTTCTAATTATTGCCACATCCACCTGATTTGGCACCCTCCGATTACCATTTATTTAGGAACTTAAAGAGTCATTTACGTGGAACGCATTTTAAAGATGATGAAAGTGTCAAAAGTACAGTGGCAGGAGGACCAAAATGCAGACTTCTATAAAGACGGGATTTTAAAGTTGAAGCATCCCTGGCAACATTTCAAAATAAAAAACAAGTTCATCTTTGAGAAAGGCAAAATTTGTCTCGTTTTCTCGTATACTTTGCGATACTGTACATTACATAATCGGTTCGTAAGTACATATTTTATCTTTAAGAAGCAAAATTTAGATAGAACGTCAATTTTTTATATACTCTTACTGGTACAAATGTTCAATATCCTCTACTCTTTATATCACACAAATACGTTTCATTCTGCCAAGCTGGGTGAATAATTTCTTTTTCTTATTTATCTTCTTTGTGGGAATTCATGCCATAATGTTACAAGTAAAATATGATCTTTATAACTGGTTAAAACGATAATTAAGCAACAAGTGAATAACCGATAAAGCGATTAAAGCACCAAAGAACCTGTTAGAACAATTATTCCAGCCAGCGAACAGTGGAGACAATAGGCGGTTACAATTAAAATATGTGTGTTTTGCTTTGCTTACTTCAGAAAAGTACTTTATTAGGGTAGACGATAATTCTGTCAAGCGCCACAAGGTTCAATAATTACACTTGAGGTGTCTAACCTGGAAGAAACATCCACTTAGTCGGGTGAAGATGGCGTTTGAGAAATTGACCGTACCATAAAAGTGTAATTATATTAATTAATTTCAAATTCCCTAAAAAAGGTCTCTCGATACCTTAAATATAGCGGTAGACGGCAAAAGGTGAGCATAAATCCGAAATATAAGCATTCAATCACTTTGATAAGAAAGTTAAATCGTCGACACAATGCACAAAATATAAACTGAAATTACTTTAACTAGGACGGTAATTGTTAACACAAAACACGAAATAGAACAGCATGCAAAGTCACCCAGATATTTAAATATAACGAAAAGGCAGATTTTGTTATGATACATAAAAGCCATAGAGGGAAGGCAATTCCAACAGGCGTCGACAATAGATGTAGAACAAACTGAAGGTCGGTGGCATCGCAAGGTCTTTGAAGATCGACGATAATGGCGATAACAAGAATGGACTCTAAATGTTTATGCAAAGGAGAGCTCGAAAATCCGAATAAATCGAAGACCAATAACAATGTCCTGCTGGCAGATCACACGACACGAAAATTGAGAAACTTGCTACAATCTTCAACTTGGAATAATGGCCTAAAATGATCGCGTGGTGAACAGCAATCCAGGTTCCAAAACAAAATTCGACTGACACAAAAAGGGAAAACGTTACAATTCAGGGAAGACGAATTCCTTCCAACCACCAACACAGCGCTATCGCTGCCAGGCGGCAAAAAGTAACCTAAAAATGCGCTTGAGTGAATACAGGTTGACACGAGTATCAAGCGGGAAATCTAAAAAAATAAAGTAATGATAGCACGTGGTCTGACACTGGTTGAGTTTATTTCTAGGCCTTTTCTTGTCTCGTCCCGCTTTTCAAGTAATGCTCGCTAATGTGGATTATAATAGTGTATTGCTATAATATATACTTTTGCACTAACGATGACATTACAGCATGGGTGAAATCATCAAAAATTTGTCTACCAAAAAACATTACTGGGGCAAAGATAATCTTCCAAGTAAATGTAGCATTTATATAAAATATCAAATATGACAAAATAAACACTAAAATGAGACTCTTTCCTCAGACTATCTATTTGCGTCAGAATCACTCAAAAGCGCAGGCAATATAGATCTCTGTTTACAGCATTTATGTAACTTCAAGAGACTACGGTTGTGTTTTACATAAAAATAAGTTGTGTTTAACAAATCCAGCTATAATAAGCTGTATGCTCAATGAGTCAAACGTACAAAGAACAAACATCCAAATAGAAAAAACTGTTTTAGAAGATGGAAAGATGGCAATAACAATTCAAGATCAATGTCATGTGTGCGCTTAGCAATAAACTGTTAACCAGACGCTAAGCCGTATTTCATACGAACGGTTTTTTCGCCTGCTGGTAGATATGTCATCTGGTGAAAAAGCCTTGGTCACCTTGCACACGAAGGGCTTGCACTTACTTAATAACGAATGGTACTCTTCGAGCTGCCTTTGTAAACTTTCTGCCCGGGCCATGGCAAATTTGCCGTTCGTGTGTACACTTGCATTGACTCCCATGGAATTAAACAATACCCTGGTTGTTTAGCCGGTCGGTTGTCACCACCAGTGACTTTAAAATTGGAAGGCGCCCCCCCCCCCACAAAAAACTGCCGTAACCGTCGGTGTGAAGGTTTCGTATGATATAATGTTATTTATTTGTCGACGATTTTTGTCACCGAACGGAAAAACTGCCGGCCGGCGTAAAAACCGTACGTGTAAAAGAAGGCTAAAACGTACTTTTGCGATATTCTCCGTGTTGGGGAGCCTTCTCAGTTTTCCGTTATTTGGAAAATTCCTGATTGCCAGCTCGCCTTGGAATTTAATGGACTGTATGGATTTATTTTCTTCACTGAATTATACACTCGTTGAAAGCAAAAGTAGGTAATTTATTTGCTATAAATTTACACGAACAGTTTAACATTTAAACATGTGAACAATAATTACTTTCGCAGAGCGGACCGGTTCGCATGCTGCCACGTTGACAGAAGGAACGTAAGTGAGTTTTTAGAATCGGACCCGCCCGGCAGTCTACTGCGCACAGTATGAATTCAGAATGCAAGAGAGGCGGCAAAAGTTTATAAAGTCCTTAACATACCGCCCGCCTTGGAAAGGGAAACCTTTCAAATAAAACAGTACAGAGTTGACATGTAACAGCTAGAGTAAAACATGCAACATGAACACACATATACAAAGCATAATAGTACATGGATCTTAATCGAGTACAAGAAAACCCGAACAATGGGGAGCCAAAAGGCCTTACGAACACTGCGCTGAACGCTAACGCACTAGTTCACAACACTAGGTAGCGGGCACAATTTGGCGAAGGATCGTTTCACTATTCCTGACACAGTGTTCACTGACGCCACACGCGTAACGCCGTCAAGGCCAGGGTGCAGCTCGGTGACCCGGCCTAACCTCCACTTTAGAGGGGGTAGATTGTCATCCTTGATGAGGACCATGGAACCAGGCTGGAGGTCCGAAAGATGCGTGCGCCATTTGGTGCGCTGTTGGAGTTCCGAGATGTACTCTTTACTCCATCTCTTCCACACATTCTGGTGAAGTTGTTGTATTCTCTGGTATTTAGACAGCCGAGACTCGGCTATCTCAGTAACGTTTGGATCAGGCAGTGACACCAACGGACGACCAATCAGGAAATGAGCAGGAGTCAAAGGCTGAAGGTCGTTTGGATCAGAGGACAAAGGAGACAGGGGTCGGGAGTTTAAGGTCGCCTCCACCTGTGCTAGCAAAGTGCAAAATTCATCGTAATTTAGACTAGCGTTACCTATAACGCGCCGCATGTGATGTTTGGAGGACTTAATTCCGGCCTCCCACAATCCGCCAAAGTGGGGACTGCGCGCGGGTATAAAATGCCAAGCTACTCCGTCGCTCGCGACTGATTCGGAAATAGAAAGGCCTTGTTCCGCAAGAAAATTGCCTAATTCGATTAATTCGGAATTAGCGCCGACAAAGTTAGTGCCATTGTCTGAATAGACATGGAGCGGTTTGCCTCCACGAGCCACAAACCGGCGAAAAGCCATTAAGAAGGTTTCAGTAGAAATATCAGCGACCAATTCAAGGTGCACTGCCTTTGTGACAAAACAATAAGCTGTAACTCGTTGTAAGCGAGCGAAGCTTGAATACTGATTGAACGGAAATGGTTCAACAGAGGTTACAGGAAGACTCTGAACTTCTTTTTTGAATTCTGGAAGCTCAGCACGAACATGTTTGGAAGCAGGCCAAGATGCCTCGCCTTCGCTTAGCCAGGTGGGACCATGCCACCAAAGGCTTAACAGACCCAGCGGGTCAAATATCTGCGATCTTTCAGACAAGATGCTACGCTTGGTAGCCTTACTACTTGTAGAATTTGAAATATGGGATATTTCAGACAAGCTGCTACGAATGGTAGCCTTACCACTTGTAGAATCTGAAATATTGAACATGGAAGTAGGCCAAGATGCCTCACCTTCGCTTAGCCAGGTGGGACCGTGCCACCAAAGGCTTGACAGACCCAGCGGGTCAACTGTCTGGGAAATTTCAGACAAGCTGCTACGATTGGTAGCCTTACTACTTGTAGAATCTGAAATCTGGGATATTTCAGGCAAGATGCTACACGTGGTAGCCTTACTACTTGCAGAATCTGAAAGCTGGGATATTTCAGACAAGCTGCTACGAATGGTAGCCTTACCACTTGTAGAATCTGAAATATTGAACATGGAAGTAGGCCAAGATGCCTCACCTTCGCTTAGCCAGGTGGGACCGTGCCACCAAAGGCTTGACAGACCCAGCGGGTCAACTATCTGGGAAATTTCAGACAAGCTGCTACGATTGGTAGCCTTACTACTTGTAGAATCTGAAATCTGGGATATTTCAGACAAGCTGCTACGCTTGGTAGCCTTACTACTTGTAGAATTTGAAATATGGGATATTTCAGACAAGCTGCTACGAATGGTAGCCTTACCACTTGTAGAATCTGAAATATTGAACATGGAAGTAGGCCAAGATGCCTCACCTTCGCTTAGCCAGGTGGGACCGTGCCACCAAAGGCTTGACAGACCCAGCGGGTCAACTATCTGGGAAATTTCAGACAAGCTGCTACGATTGGTAGCCTTACTACTTGTAGAATCTGAAATCTGGGATATTTCAGGCAAGATGCTACACGTGGTAGCCTTACTACTTGCAGAATCTGAAAGCTGGGATATTTCAGACAAGCTGCTACGATTGGTAGCCTTACCACTTGTAGAATCTGAAATATTGAACATGGAAGTAGGCCAAGATGCCTGACCTTCGCTTAGCCAGGTGGGACCGTGCCACCAAAGGCTTGACAGACCCAGCGGGTCAACTATCTGGGAAATTTCAGACAAGCTGCTACGATTGGTAGCCTTACTACTTGTAGAATCTGAAATCTGGGATATTTCAGACAAGCTGCTACGATTGGTAGCCTTACCACTTGTAGAATCTGAAATATTCTCTACTGATAAGAATCTTTTCTGAGCGATTTGCAATGAATCACCCATTGAGAAGTAGCTTTACTTAAGCCAGAAACAGTAACGTTGACTTCGCGAGTTGGAAGCTTCAACCTTTTACACAAATCTGAACGTATGAAGTTCGATTGGGAACCGGAATCCAGCAGGATTCGCACAACATGAGGCGTACCATCATCAGCGATGAGTTTAGCGGTAGCCGTAGGTAAGAGTACCTGCAAAGCATTCGAACAGAATGCCGAAATCGATTGATTTAGTTCAACAGGGGTTTCTGCCGACATCGCAGATCCTGGTTGACTAGAAGAAGCATTTTGAGGTTTATCCT
Source organism: Agriotes lineatus (assembly GCA_940337035.1). Taxonomy (NCBI): domain Eukaryota; kingdom Metazoa; phylum Arthropoda; class Insecta; order Coleoptera; family Elateridae; genus Agriotes; species Agriotes lineatus. Next base: position 138,255 of record CALNHX010002884.1, read on the forward strand.
CATGCAGAAGGGTGTTGTGCCTTGATTTGCACTTTCTACACGTATATTTGGAGCTACAGTGGCTCGCAAGGTGACCCTGAGTTAGGCAATTAAAGCATACACGGAGCTCTTTTGCCTTTGAACTTCTGTCAAAAGAAGACAGCTTGACAAACTTATCGCATTTGTACAAGGGATGAGATCCTTTACAAAGTGGACACGAAGGGGTACCTGACACAAATGATTTCGAATGTACCTTGGAAGACTTTTCGGGTACAAGCTTAATATTTTTTACTTCCAGAGTTTCTAGAAGATTTGCTGTGTTTTGTAAAAATTCCTTGAACTCATCAAGATTAGGCAGGATTGACCGGTTTCTAAGGACCTCCCATTCACGGAATGTCGTGGGGTCCAGTTTTTTAGAAACGACATAAATGATAACAACATCAAGAAGCTCGCTTTCGGTAGCTAATGATTTGATTGCTGTATTTCAGATTCTGTATCCTTACTGTTTTCTGAAATTTGTTCATTAACCGCATAATATTCCGATAACAAGGTGGCTGTATCATTCAATCTTTTTTGCAATTGAATAATCTGAGCGCTAGATAAGAATTGATCTTCATCATGAATTTTTTTTTGCAAGGATTGCACGTAATTTGCGAAACGCGTAAGCTTGCCTTTAATAGAGCCTCGTACTCTTACAAGCGAATCCATAATTGTTGAGATTAAAACAGTTTAACGGATAGAACTAACTTTTCGTACGCCCCTGGTACGGAATTTTGTTTACAACGCGGACAGCGCTGATAACTACGCGATATTAACTTGGCGCTAACGACGCAAAAAACAGCCCTGTTACAACTCGAGATTAACTTGTGAATGATTCGACTGCAATATGACACATGCAGGGGATATCGCGAACAAACGTAATCTCTTACAAGCGAATCCATAATTGTTGAAATTAAAAGCAATTTAACGGATAGAACTAACTTTTCGTACGCCACTGGTACGGAATTTTGTTTACAACGCAGACAGCGCTTGATAACGACGCGAGAATCTTGGCGCTAACGACGCAGAAAACGACCCTGGTACAACGCGAGATTATTAACTTGTGACTGCTTCGACTGCAGTATGAAACATGCAAGGGATACTCGCGCACAAACGTAATAGCTTGGCATTTCACGCAATTAAATGTTTATATGACTCATAAACCATTTGTTTACGCAATAATACGCAGCTGAAATTATGCACATGCATAACACAGATGACACAAAACCAAATTCATGCATAGGAATTGCAAAAATAGGAAATTAGGCTTACATTGATATTGGTGTGTTTGCCGCCTTTTCCTTGTTGTGGCTTGAACTGCCGTCTCGTCTGCAGCTGGCCGCTGGCTCCACACCTGCACGAATTTGGCGCGAGACTTGGCGTTTGGCTATCTCGCTCTCACGTTGCTAGCACCGTCTGCTGTCTTCCTTTCTCTCGTTCCTCTCGTTAGGGACGAATTTAACACGATTGAAACTGCGTGTTGTACTTACTTGCCCTGTTTAGGCTGCTTTTCCGGGCCGATGGACCATGCGGCTCGAAAGAACAATGTGGCTTTTCCGGGTTCGTACTAATGCGGATCGATGGACCAATGTTGGGGAGCCTTCTCAGTTTTCCGTTATTTGGAAAATTCCTGATTGCCAGCTCGCCTTGGAATTTAATGGACTGTATGGATTTATTTTCTTCACTGAATTATACACTCGTTGAAAGCAAAAGTAGGTAATTTATTTGCTATAAATTTACACGAACAGTTTAACATTTAAACATGTGAACAATAATTACTTTCGCAGAGCGGACCGGTTCGCATGCTGCCACGTTGACAGAAGGAACGTAAGTGAGTTTTTAGAATCGGACCCGCCCGGCAGTCTACTGCGCACAGTATGAATTCAGAATGCAAGAGAGGCGGCAAAAGTTTATAAAGTCCTTAACACTCCGAAAGGTACAATTAACGTTATCGACTAGTGCAACAAGGTCCTGGTTTGACGATAGGCTTGCTTAGCAAAATTTTATGAAAACGATGTTCGGAAGATTAGCTTTATGCCGAAATGAAATTTGCTTCAGAAACCTTTGCATGCTGGGTCTATCGCACAAGAACGATGCCTTCAGCACGGCAAAGCTTCAAGGTGGCCCGTATGAGATACTACAAACACAGGCCAGGCAATAAAATACACGTTGTTAAAAATGCTCAGATATGGAACTTACCTATCAGAGGTTGACGAATCGTTGGATCTTGTATTGTTTGCATTCCCAAGCTAAAAGATGCATTGCTACAAGTGCACAACGAACTTTTAAGTAATATTCCGGTATTAGATCAGATGGAAAACGGGCCCATACTCCATGAGGAGCAAAAACCAATTTGACGATACACCGTTACTGATCAAAGCGATATTTCGACCATATAAGCATCTGGATGAGCTGATCTTGAAAACTGTTAATTTTTAGTGTGGTCTTACATTATGTAATTTTAAGTATACTTTTGTAAGAAGCTGATTTTTGTTTTGTTTTGACCGTTTATATTTTGTTTTAACTGTTAGCGTTAAGGCTTGTTCGAAATCCAATTCAGGAAAATTAATGACATAAATTTAGAGTCAACGAATAACGTTTTAAGGGAACATAGATGGTTACTTGAATGCACAAATATTAATGATTTTTATAATGATATCTATCTTGCATTTGAAGCTGTTGTTAACAACATAATGCTTGTTCAAACTTTTGGTATAAAATACAATGGCATACCGTGGTATGATAATGATGTTAAATTAGTTGCCACTGAGAGAGATGAGGCGTATAGAATGTTCAGAGGATGTGGTAGTGATGTAGTAAGTAAAGAACGTTTTTGGAAAAAATATAAATCGAAGAGAAACGCAGTTGTGAATTTATTAAAGAGAAAGAAGGTAAAATTTTATGAAACAAAATTAGATAAAGGTAATAACGATTCAAGGGAGATGTGGAAAACATTAAAAGGTTTACTGTCTGGTGATAAACAAAATCAAAATAATCTTTTGGAACCTATAGAATTTTTGATTGACGGAAATAATGTTCAGGTGCACGAGGACGCAGAGATTGCGGAACATTTTAATAATTATTTTATTAATAGTGTTAATGAAATAGTAAATCTTATTGATAATGGAAACATAAAAAATTTGCAATCTATAAGAGTAAATAGTTCTTTAGTTAATTTTGAAGAAATTAGTATGCGGGAACTTAAATTAGTTATTAATAAACTGAGCAAGAAAAGCAGTTGTCTAGATGTTTTAAATGGCAGAATTGTAACTAAGGCATTCGAAATTATCGGTCATGTATTCCTGCAGTTTATAAACTTATCACTAACTACCGGACAGTTTCCAAGTGCTTTGAAGACTAGTAAAATAACTCCTGTGCCGAAAGTTAAAAACACCAAGGTGGCTGCCGAATTCAGACCAATAAATTCTTTGCCTTATTTAGAAAAAATGTTGGAAAGGGTAGTATATGATCAAATTATTAAATATATCAATGAAAATAATATTTTGATGTCTAACCAGTCAGGCTTCAGAGCGAAACACTCTTGCGAAACATCGTTACAATTCACAATTGCGCGTTTAAAAGAAATGGTGGATGAAAACAAATTTGTTATAGCAGTCTTCTTAGATTTAAAGCGGGCGTTTGAAACTGTAGATAGGAGAATTCTGTTAAATAAATTAGAAAATTATGGATTAAAGGGAAATGTTCTAAAATGGTTTGGAAACTACCTGTTAAATAGATATCAAATAACTAACATAAATGGTGTTGCATCGATGAAAAAAGAAATAAGTAGTGGTGTACCGCAAGGAAGTATCCTTGGCCCTTTGCTGTATCTACTTTATATAAATGATATAGATGAATATCACACATGTGACTTCTTAAACCTATTTGCTGATGATACATTATTAGTAACTTGTAATGCAAATATTAAAGAAGCGGTAGACTCTATGAACAAAGAATTGGAAAATATTGCAAACTATTTTAAATTGAATAAGTTCAAGCTAAATACGAATAAATCTAAAGCAATAGTTGATTACAACGCTGGGTAGATTAAAGGGGATAAACATAAGTGACTTGGAGTTACACTGTGATGGTGATAAAATTGAATGGGTATCAAACTTTAAGTACTTGGGCATCCAGCTAGATCAATGTCTCACATTTGATTGTCACTTCGATTATATTAATAAAATTTTTTTTAAAAAGTTGTTCTGTTTCTCCAGAGTCAGTCGGTGGGTCTCTGTACAAACCAGAATCATTATTTATAATACAATTATTAAACCACATTATGATTATTGTTCTACCATCACTTTTCTTCTTAACAAAACACAAATAGACAGGTTGCAAAAATTGCAAAACCGAGCAATGAGGATAATTTTAAGGTGCACAAATATCATACATGTTGGAAACTTTGCAATGGCTGCCAATTGAAAAATATCTTTACGTAAAAGCTATGGTTTTTATTTATAAAATTGTCAAAGGCCATGTGCCCTTATATATGCAAGAATTTGTAACCTTCGTCAACAAAAAACACGGCTACGCTACGAGGCAGGCAAATAATTTGTACATTCCTAGGTTTGCTTTAAACACAAATAGGAACAGTATAGTAGCTAAAGGTTTTCATTCATATAATACATTGCAACTAAATATAAGAGAAGCGAAAACAGTAAAGATGTTTAAAAAACTATTAATAAGATCATTTTCCAATCTTTAGTTTATAATGGATACAAAGATGTGCTTTAGTTATATTGTTTAATTTATGGTTTGAGTTTTTGTATTTCTTTATCTTTTGCTTATTTTTAGTATTTCGTTATTAATTTATCAATTTGTACTGTGGGCTGTAAATATTTCAGTTGAAATAAATAAATATCTATCTTAAAATGAGCAAATCAGATAACTTGTTATAAACCTTCGGAAAACGTTTCTATGCGCAACCACCAAAAACTATAGATAAGGCTGCACCCGCAAACTTAGGGGAGGCCCAATTTAGCCGTGCAGCTTTACTCACAAGAATCTGCAATTCAGGTGATTCAGGTACCTGTAATTGAAGTTCACTCTCATTTGTATTTTTATTTCGACGGCTCTAATTACAACTAAAGTTAACCTACCTTAATTACTGCTTCTGTTGAAGGAAGATGCAGTAGTCAGTGTAACAATTTGCATTAAAATCGATAACATCTATCACAACTTGGCATGTTCAACTATATTTTAGAAACAACAGTAAACGGATTCCAAGGACCAAGCATTGACGTGCCGTCTACAGAGGAGTCAAAAAGACAGAAGCGTACAAGCAGGTGGAAAAATTGTATTATTATGTCTACGTCGTTGAGTTATTTGTAACTTTTCTTACAAGCTTGCCTGATTTGATTCATTGAGGAGCGAAATTTTGTTGTGCCAAACCTCCTTCCCATGGCGAGGTAGCTCCTAAAAACCCAAGAGAATATTAAAATGCTGTGTGGACGTGCGTGTGTGTGTGTTCAACATTAATACATTATTTTATTTACCCTGAGATATATTTGAAAAAAAGTCTTCATTTTAGCTTAAATAATTTTTATAAATTTTGCTGTGGTTACACTATATTGAAAGCCTGCCTGATTACAATACATATAAATAGAAAATTTAAGATTAGTTCACCGCGTATGAGGGTTTATAGCATAACTAATTAGGCCTGCCATAGCACATTTCGCTGAAATTTCAATTAATTAACAGGCCTTCACAGTAATATATAAATAAACTCCAAAAAACAAGTTTGAGCTGGAAAACTTCAACACTCGGTGAACGGTTGGTTGAGTGGTTGCATTTCCTTAAAATATGGTTATCTTACCTTTTGTACAACCTAGAGAGTTTACGAACCTCAGTTATTTCTTTAAATTGCTTTTTGTATTTTTTTCGATCCATTCTATATTCGCTGTCACTTATCAGAATAGTAAACGGGTATAATTTCATTGTTAAGCGCGCCACTTGGCGGTTGGCGAAGAACTTGTTTTTTAAGAGATAACCGTATTTATTAAATGCATCACCTCTCGGGCGGCCTCTTAACGATGGCGATTTCTTGCGCAAATGACAATACTAAATAGCTTTTTCTTTGGAGCGCCTAATGCTCAATTTCAACTAGGATCTAACTTCGCCGTATCGTTAACTCCTTTTTTTAGTTTTCATCAGTTCCATATACTATTTATTTAATACATGTTATAATACCTTATATAATAATAATTTAAATTCTGGGTTTATTTTGAATCTAACGAGTTTATTTGTTCCTCACTTGTAAATATCAATTTATCAAGTCACTATATTCACCTTGAAAATGTTTCTTAACTGAAAGCAAGCGTGCTCATAGATAAATGATAGCGTGCAAAGCCAGAGTTGTCTTCCTTAGTATGTGTCATATTGATGAATTTAGTTGCTTGTCAGTTTGACATTTTGAATAAATGATAAATTTCTAGTTATTTACAAGTGAGGAACAAATAAAATATTCAACAAAACACACCAGGTAACCATTTTTACTGGCTCAAGGATATGACAGGCTCGCCTAACGGCTCGCCAGTCATCCCAATCCTATCGCCAGTAAAAACTGTTTTACCTGGCTTGTAATGTTAAATACTATAATCTGACGTAGGTATACAATAATTTGAAGTTAAACTACTCAATCAATATGAACTTGAGGTCCTTTATGCTACCCCTAATTATGAACTTATTCGCATCACCTGTTGGCATGAAATTTATTTTAGCCTTATGTGAACTTATATATGGTTTATCTTTTTATTCAACCCGTTGATATCTTCCCTTGTATTTTTAAGATAAAGATTGACGTTTAATTAGATTATTAGTTAGCTTGAACCCGGTATTATTGAAAGACTGCGGCTGACGTTCATCTGCGTAATAGTTATTACTGTTATTAGGAACCACTTTGTTAATCCAACTCACGTCTTAAAATCGCCGAGAGTTGAGCTAGCCGTTCACAAAACTCGTTCAAAGCGGCTGACAAATGTTACTGAAGGAGGGATGTGACAAGTTATAAAAGAACAGCACTAAAGAGAATCTATAATTTGAAAATGTAACGCAAAACCACAACATATTTATAAAAATATTAAACAATTTTGTAGTTGAACATATCTAAAAATGTTACATTGATAATTTAAAAAAAGATGTACTACCACCACACGTAAAAATAAATGTACGCAAAATTATTATGTTGCTAGTATAATAAAAATTGAGTTGCGAATGAGTATTTGAGCAAATAAAATTTAAAACTAAACTCTTAAAAGTATTCGAGCATGTTTCTTATTTTCAATAAATTCAGCTCGCTGCTCGTATTTACAGATAAAATAAATATTCAATTTCAATTATTTTGAAATTTTAATTTTTATTAGCCAAGGAAATTTTATTTTTATTCGAAGATTCGCACCCCTTAGTTCGATTATTGTAATCGCTGTAACTTCATAATGTGGAGGGCGATTAATTCAGTTAGTGCCAAATTGCCCTCAATATTGCTTCATTGTGCTATTCCTTTCATACTTGATCAGATTGTTCCAATCAGTCAGAAATCACCCTACCTTGTATATTTAACACAAGCACATTGTTGTTGACACTATAAATATATCTATTGATTTACAAAGCGATAAGATTTACTGCAGTACCAGTAACTATAGAGACACAATTTTATATAATGATGATTAGCACTAATGACGATTGCACACGTTTATATATTTAGAAAGTGTCTAATTATATCAATGAGTTTTAAAATGCACTCATTAACAAACAACTTCTATTCACCTGTTGCTATACGTGCTTTTCTATTCTGGTGGCCTTCCCCCATAGACAGGACGTCCTCACCTCCGCTAAAGTAGTGGTAACATAAATGTATATTTATCTTTTTCAGGGTTTGCGGAAAGTTCGTTCCTCACATTTCGTACCCCACATTTCGTTCCCGGGATATTTCGTCTCCCCACATCTCGTACCCGGAAACTTCGTTCCCGAGTGAGCTCAAATTGTCTCCTAGATTACATGATGTTGAAAAACGAGTGCAGCGATCAGAATACAGTTAAAAAATGAAAGATATTTTAATTAATTTATTTATTATAATAAACTTATAAGAACTAAATACAGTGAATCCCCGGATTGAGTTTACAAGAGGGAATTACATTTTATTTTTAGTTTTACATAAAAATATTATAGGAATTATAATTCCTGTTTGATTTGTAGATAATTTTAAGAGACTTTTCGGTTTTTCAAAAACAAGTCGGCCTTGACAGTTAAGCAAACACTATTTTCTTTTCAGGTAAACTACCCTTTTTGTTCATGATTGACCAGAATGAGAAATTATGGCCCTATACAAAATATCAGGAAGCTACTTAGATTAAACCGTCATTTTTAATAAATACAATTTATTTTGTTCTTATAAGTTTATTATAATAAATAAATAAATTAAAATATCTTTCATTCTTTAACTGTATTCCGATCGCTGTACTCGTTTTTCAACACCCTGTAATCTAGGAGACAAATTGAGCTCGTTCGGGAACGAAGTTTCCGGGTACGAGATGTGGGGAGACGAAATATCCCGGGAACGAAACGTGGGGTACGAAATGTGGGGTACGAAATGTGGGGAACGAAATGTGGGGAACGAACTTTCCGTTCTCCTTTTTCAGACTCCCTAGGTTACATTTTGCAAGGGCAAAGTGAGAGAGGTAGATATTTTTCAATTTGTTTTTATACAAACTTATGTCCGTAGTACGTGTTCTCCTCCATAAATACATATTTGGCAACTGCCTCATTTGTGTATACTAATACATATTGAACGTGTCAATTATCGTTAGCCACAAATAACGTTCCCAGATTTACTGGAGGCGATTAGGTGTACGTGCAATCATATATTTCGTCTACATCAGATCTACAGTATAATACAATGCCGTTCAGTCCGCTGATAATTCCCCAGATGTTTGTTTGTGCACTTCTATAACGTGATGTAATAAAGGGTGGTTGTATTAATTAGCACAAAAGTAAGGTTTAAAAATATGTCGAAAGCGAAAAACTAAGTAATACATTTTTTTAACTGTTATTATATTACACATATTTCCAGTTGTAACGCCTCGTTTAATTTTGGTGTTGCTTGTGAAGTGCGACTTCAATTGCGATTCCGCATCTCCAATTCAAATAGCCACGCTAGCACCTCTTTGGTGCGAACGTTGCGCTAAGAAATGTTACTTTCCCAAAACGCGCAACCTTGGATAAGAACGTACCTGAATGTAGGATTTCGTATTGCTTTCTTTTTGATACCAGCCTTACGCTAAGGTGGCTGTGCCGTGGGATCGACCGAAACATATTATAGGAATTTTATTATTGATTCCCGAAGTAGGCTATGCGTTTTTACTGTTGTGCACGATTCAAGAAACGTCGCTTGTAATTCGGTAAGGCCTGCTCTCCAACTTAGGGTAAGCTCTTTTATGTTAATAATTTCTGTATTAATCAAGTGGTAATTAGGCTTCTATCTTCCTGGAGATTATTCTCCACTACATTGTGCCACGGAGCCACTCGCTGAACGCTTAGTTCCTACACTTACTCCGGAGCCAAGATGGCTTTTCGCAATATTTTCGACCAAGGAATGTCTGCGTTATCTCAAGCTGTCTTCACATTTGTATGTTGCTTCTGAAAACGCCATGAAGGAACTGCAGATAAAATACCAATAAGTGTATACTATTTTGCATAATTTAGCGGTTTGTTTTTGGTCGATAAAGACAGATTTGCCGGCTATGAATTCTACGCAGTGATAAACAAAGGTCGTTGAGATAATCTCGCTATCAGACACTATTGCGTTATCATATATGACACTGCTACAATTTTCATACAGTGTGTATGATGTGATACCAACGCTGAGCACTGCATTTTCAGTTATCATTTTTACAGTTTGCAAGTTTAGTAGTTTGATTATCAACAGCGTTCTTTTATCAGCCCAGCGTTATAATGTTTGCTGGCGTCAGAAATTGTAGTTTGTGTGTAATGTTTTGAATTTTAATAAAAATTACATCAACAGTTTGACTGTTTGATTTGGTTTGACTCCAAACTTACTTAAGTATATTTGCCCAGTTTTTACCTGAGTTGTTTGTCAATATTGCTTTTATATTTACATTTGATAATTGGTACACTGTTGATGCATAAATTCTATTGACTGTTACTGGCATATTTGTTTTGTTATTTACACTACGACCCTTCATGAACCTGCTCGTGTTTTTTGAGATTTCGTTTGAAGTTAGAGGCATACAACGTAGGTGGTGATTTGTTTTGAGAGTTAAATTTATGTTTATGTTGTGTATAACGACTGGCGCCCATTGCTATAAAATTTATGGAGGTTTTTTGTAACCTTAAGGACTGCTACCGGGTCCTTATTCACGCTATACTCAGCCGAGGGTTAGAGCTAGCTAAGGCCGTGCTACCCCTAAATTTAGAGTAGTACACAGTAAATTACAAGGTAAATTTGAAGCACCCATCCCTAAAACAAGGGGAATGATTTTATGCAACTTGCGAATTTCAGAACGTACTGATAACGGTGAGCACTTTATTTTGCTAAATTGTCCTAAAAAGTCTATTTAATGCCACTAAATGATAAAAACTCGAAAAAGGTTAACAATAGCATTACAATTCAGCAATTAACAGAGAATTGCAGTATTTTATAATTTAATTATTGACGCCTAATTTTTAAAAGATGTTTGTTTAATTTTTCTATTCTCCTTTCAAATAATTTTTAATTATTGAGCTATAGAATTCCTGGTTAATATTGCTCATGGAAATATTTTCAGTTTTGACACATAGATTTCATGAGAGGAAACATGAGTAATTCAAGTTTTCATATTTTTAGAAGGTTTATGAAAAAATTTCCCCCTTATGAGCTAACTTACAAGCTTTATTTTAAATTTTAGATTTTTGTGTGTTTTAAAAATCACGCTATCTTGATTGAGACTTAAAAAGTTAAACCAATTTTTATTAGAATTGAAAGTATTACTTTTTTCTCTTGATTGTGAAAGAAAAAAAGTAATAGCTATTTAGAATTTTAACTTTGAATTGTATCAAATAATACAGTAGTTGGTTGAAAGCATTTGAAGAACACTGAAATTTATATATAGTCCCCACATATTATCTATGCCTTTAAATGCTAAATTTTAACAAACAAATTATGCGGAGGTATATTAAATAGATAAATTCTTCAAATTAAGTGAAAGGTATATTAACAATAGAATGACATTAGTAGGTACTATTCATTCATTCATAATCTATAGCCTCTCTTACCTTTCGGTGTAGAGGACCATTCATACCTCGCGAATATATTAATAATTAGTTGACTCCACTCCACCACTAACGATTTTATTTAATCGACGAAGAATTGGAGATGTCCAGTACATCAGTACTAATTCGTATTTAAAAGACATGACGTCGACTACCTAACCAAACCGACTGTATATGGAACAATTAACAGAATTCGAAAAGGTATTAACAACAACTTATATAATCCATTCAGTTAATTCCCGTGACGTTTACGCTGTCAAATGAAAATTTTGGAGTGTACTTTATGTACAGAACCTATCAACTTTTTTAGTGAATGTACTTAATGTCGAACTGAAAGTAAGGTTATGACAAACCATTTGTCATTTTCGTAAAATTAAGTAGAACCAGGTAAAAATGGATTTATTAATAATACTATGAGTATATGCAGATGTAATCTGTATCAGAATGTAAATATTGTAAATATCTTTGAATAAACTTAATTTTTTGGGCTTTAACGTGAGATTGTTCACATAAAATGAGACGATTATCTCATTTTTTGTAGCGATAACCCATGGATCTTATAATCCTATATAATGTAATTCTTGTGTAGCATATAGATGTAAATCATCAATGGTAAAATGTTCATTATTGTGATGAAATCAATAAATGTTTCTTTGTAGTTCCTCCTTTCAAAATACCTTGTAGTAATCGTCAACATTTGTAAATTTTCTGTCACCTTTTTGTGTGTCTTCTAATCTTCCCCATTTTCAAATTTTGTAAAAATGTACTTCACTTGAGTTACACTAATCTAAGAAAGGAGATGTAGGATTGGAAAAGTGGTTATAAAGGATAAAATGTAGAAATTCTTACTGAAAATATATGCAGCCTTTTCAAAAATGGTATATTTATTTAAGTGAGGGTTAATTTCCTGCCTTTCTAAGCAGTATTTGGATACAGCTTCTTTCTCTCTCTTTGATAATAAACTTCGTTGGTACTTCTGTTCATCAATTTCTCTAAAGATTATGAATTATAAAACGTCACTTAAATAAATAATTTAAGTTTCAAAGTGAAAACAATTTAAAGGTGCGACAATCTCAAATCTAAAAATTGTTAATAGCCTAATAGGGATTTTCATATTAACCAACACATTGGGACTTTTATGTTATGGGAGTTAAGTGAATGGATTATAAATGAACAAGCAATCCAGTGATCGTATTAAATAAAAACTGTACCCAGACCTGGAAGGTGTCAAAGTGGTTGCCTAACCGATCGACGTTTTAAGGCGCAGAGGGTCGCAGCTCCGTTTGGCTGCTGAAACATTTTTATTTAATACGCGTTCTATTTGGAAAACGGTCTTTTTTGTGATTTCTCGAAAACCGGAAGTGTCACGTGACTGAAATTCGGTTCCTGAGCTGACATGACCATTCCAAACATATGACTTTAATAACTTTTTTCTCTATCTCTTACGGTTTGGCTGCTGAAACAGCGTCCCGGGCGGACGGACAGACAAGTCTACAGCGTCCCGGACGGACGGCCAGACAAGTCTAGTAGATAAAGGATAGTAGCAGGTGGGAGAGGTAGCTGGCCAATTGCAATAAGGTACAATTCTTTTACTGTACGAAAAAAGTGCATCTGGAGCTCTTGATTTTAAATAATTTCACTTTTATGTAAAACTCTTGATTTTACTTGTCAAATTATAAACTGACATTCAGAGAACAATATAAACTGTAATAGTATATTACAGCCCGAGATGGGAAGTGTTTCATTACTGTCGAGAGATTAGTTAGCTGTCGAAATCAGCTATTATCTCGAGACTAAGGAAACTTCCTGTCGAGGTTTTTATACTATTTTATTCGCAACCACTTTATTCTAAACAATAATTGGAAAAATTATTATATTATGATACGACAGGTTGTGACGCGCATGAATGGATCAACGAGATTCCCAGTGTCCCTACCTACTCAGCGGTCGGGAATGTACTTCCCGCATTCACTTTCCGTACTTGAGCGGGAAGTGAGTGCGGGAAGTAGCGGGCTGAAATGTACGACTTCCCCCACTCAAATGAGGTCAGGAATGTTAACATTACATATATGGTTGCGAATAAATGTCATTTTGTGCGGAATACTGATTATGTGCTAAACTTTAGGTTAAATAACTGGTGACGATATCGTAAAGAAAAGATAGGTCTAAAAATTGTTACTTACAGTTAGTTTAGTGCATACTGAAGTAGTTGCAGTAAATTAAAATTGAAAACAGGTCCTCCACACTTCACACTATATCGGTTGTTATCCCATTGCAATTGCTGTATTCACAAATTCATAAGCCATTTCTTGTTATTAAGAATACTACATGCAGTAAAGAGTAAAAGTAAAAAGTAAAGTTCGGGTACTTCATTCCATGTGGCCTGAGACAAGGCGAGTCAGGCTCGCCGAAATATCTCTTTCCGAAACCCAGACGATCTGGCACACGTTAACGGCGTATTGGGTGATGTGGTTAGCATCACGCCTTCAACGACTGCCTTATTTTCCCTACTTCCACAACTGTGGTTTTGGTACCCAATTTTTAAAATTACTGAGTGTGTCGCCCGCCAGTTGCCAGATGTGGGGATTGAACCCCGTACCGTGGCACCGTAGCCTGATGCCCTAACCGCTCGGCCACGCTGGCGAACATAGATAAGTAAGTAAGTGGTAATATTGTTACATTCTTCTGTAATTGTATCCTTAAATTGCTAAATAGTATGATAAATGTATGCTGATAGAGAAAGCAAAGTATCCCTATAAATTTGGAGTAAAGCGTTATAAAATACAAACACTTTAGGTTTCATATTTCAGTCAAAATGTAGATCTTTCTCTTCAGAATCCAAAGAATCATCATCATAGTTCAAATTTATAATTAAATCGGATACAGAATCCATAACATTGTCGGTCTTTATGTACTTTTTCCCCATTTATTTGCATGTTCACATAAAGGACTCCAGTCACTTTTAGTTAACCAACCAATTTTGTCTTTTGCTAATGTGATCGCTGCATCAAATTTAAAGCTGACATTTTTCTGTGCCACATGATTTTTTATTTTTGCCCACATGCCCACATTAGTTCTATGGAATTTAAATTTGGGTGATAGGGTGGTAGATGCAAAACTATATGCCCATATTGTTTTAAAATTTCATCAATTTTGTAAGTCTTATGTTCTGGTTTATGCACTTTAATAATCTATACATATATAAAGGAAAGTCACAACCCTGACTAATCAATGCAGAGCAGTAACTACTGGTACTACGAACATGAAATTTGAGTGGCAGGTTTAATTTGTTCCGTAAGGTTGTGCTAAGAAGGGATTTTTTGAAATTCTACCCCTAAGGAGGTGAAAAGCGGTCTAGGACGTTTAGGCGCCGCAACTTTAGGCGCGTGGACAGCGGAAAATAAGTTATTTACATTTTGTATATGGATAGTTTAACGTGGTGAAATTATACACACCATATAATTTCACTACGTTAAACTATCTATATACAAAATGTAAATAACTAATTGTCCGTAATCGATAAAAGGTAAATTGACTATGTAAATATGTAAAACTTTAACACTGAAGAAGACTCGTAAAAAGCTGAATATATATTGTTTATAAAGGTTTGAATTTTTCTTCAACATTAATGACTGCAATAATTACCTAACAAAAAAATTTAAAATCAAGAATAATGTGAATTTCCTTCATGTAGCGACTAATAACTGTCCCCGCGCCTAAAGTTGCGGCGCCTAAACGTCCCTGTCCGGGTGAAAAGGGGTAAAAATGTGTTTTCGCGGATTTCTCAATATCTTTTATGTCCGATGAGATATCGACTTGGTGTTTACTTGTAAATATTTTCAATACAAATACCTAGAAACGTATTTCAGAATTTTACCCTAATCAACCCCTAAAGGTGCAAATACGGATTCGGGGTGAATTAAAGAACCCTTCTTATCTCCTATGTATATTGAGTTATAAAATGCTTTTTTTGGAATATAGATGTATTTTTAAAATATTTAAAAAGTGATTTAAGGGATTTTGAAAAATTTACCCCTAAGGGGGTGAAAAGGGGTAAACTGGTAAACTGTGTTTTTACGAATTCCTCAATATATTTTAGACCCGATAAGATATCGACTTGGTGTTTGCTTGCATAGGTATCCCAAGGTAAATGTCTAACAATATATTTCAGGATTTTTCCCTAATCAACCCTTAAAGGTGCAAATCTGCATTTGAGGTGAATTATAGAACCCCTTGTATCTTCTGTATTTGTTGAGTTAGAGCATTCTTTTTTGGTATATAGATGTGTTTTTAGAATCTTTTTTTTAAATTCACCCCTAAAGCAATAAAAAAGGAAAAATGCAGAGGGGTATGGGGATAAAATTATTATGTTTTTCCCTCTGGGTTCATTTTAGGATAAATTGTGCTGAAAAAATGTTTAGAAATTTTACCCCTAAGGGGTGAAAAGGAGTAAAGTGTGTTTTCACGAATTTCTCAATATCTCTAAGAATAAAATAGAATTTCTGAAATTCCATCCCCAAGTGTTGGAAATGGGTATCCTAATAAAATTTATGAATACAACATTTAATAAGTAGGTACGTATATTTTTGATTTTATCTCATTGTTATACTAAAACTATAGTTTGATCAATCTATACAAGGGGAATGACAATTACATGCACATTTCCAGGGGGTACGTAAAGAATAAAATAGTTAAGGAGAACTTTTTCCGGAAGAATATTGTTTCCTTTTTACCTACAATATTACTTTTCAGCCTTTGTTAGTTTAGCGTATTTACTGAGGGGAGGGGGGACTTCAGAATTAATTTAAGATTTAAAAGAATAAACAAACATTTTTAGTCCGTACGAAGAACGGGCATCTTGCTAGTTTAATATAATTCTGATTTCAAAGAAAACCTTTTTGATTTCAACCATGGAATCACATCACACTTTTTTGAATTTGATGTTGCAGCAGGATCAATTTGCACATTATGGTAGGATGCATTATCAATAACTAGCACGCTGTTAGCAGATAGATTGGGGATTAATTTTTCCCGAATCCATTTCTCATAGTTCTAAAAAAACATCGGCATTAAAGTACCTCGAAATCGTCATTAAAATACGAGAAATCGGCAGTAAAATAATCCATTGTTTTACGACTTTTTATAGGTGGCGAAGCGACAGATAAACGTCAACCGACGTTAACCTACAAATGTTGGTTAAAATGTTGTAATTTCACGATTTCTCAATTTCAAATAAAACATAATGTACTCCTCGGCACTGAAGTTCCTTTTTATCCCTATGGGCCTCGGCAACTAAATCCACATTCGTGATAAAAAGCTAAACTTCAGTGCCTTGATATACAAACTACTATTATAAAACACCGTTCTTATGGTGTTTTACTATAACATTTACGTATAGCTATATACGTGAAAATTAATGTCGTCGTGACAGTCTCCTAGTTTGTACAACTTTTAAATAAAACTATCGTATTCGGTACGAAACCCATTTCATCTCCAGCATGGATAATAATAGCACGGTTTATTCCATCGTCAGCACTTTTATTTTGTATGCCCACTATGAATGTAAGTTTCGTCCATATAAACAATATTTTCCTTCCCTTCTATACTTTGAAATTTCTCCCAAATATTTTATTCGAAGAGCTTTGGTAGCATGCCTTTTCATTAGAATTTTTCTGTTGTCTTTCGATTTCTTCCCAAAATCTCAGGTTCATCACGTTCTTCTCGTGCTGCTTCTTGAAAGAGAATGTCAAATCTAATTCTATGTTTTCCTTTTTAAAGTTGGCCGTTCTAAATTAGTTTTATGAAAATTATATATTATGCGTCTTGTTGCTTCCTGGTCAAAGGTAGCAATATCGGTTTTTGCAGATTTTCGTTCACGCTCGCCTTTTCCCGATTCTAAAATTGAACTATTATCATTCGCTTCTAACTGAGTTTGGTTTTGCGGTTTGTTTTATGAATAAAGCAATTCAGTTAATATAGAGTCAAATCACAATGTCTCTGTATTCAAAAGCTGAAATGGTAATACGGTACAAGCACGTCGCCTTTATGGCGATGCTTTTCTCAATCGTCGACTGCCCTTCCATGTGGTGTTTGGAAAACTTTACCAAAAGCTGAAGGATACTGGTGCCTTTGCAAAACGTCCTTATAATTGCGCACGGCCGAAACCCCGAAACGAGTGCAGAAAGGATTTCGGCTGAAGTGGGTGTAAGTGGCGGGTCTTGTTGGGAGAATTCTTTATCATTAACATTTATATCCGTACCATATTCAATGGGTAGAAGACTAGTTAGAAGTCCTTACTCGTCCTGACCACCAAGTAACAATGGTATTCTGTCAGCGGTTTTTACAGGAAGCTGCTAACAACCTCTTCACAATCACCACTTATGATCGAACGAAAAACCTCAAGCAGTTGTTGAATTCACATCAACAGTGTTTCAATCTGAATAGCTGGCTGGACATTTTAGGGGCAGTTGGTTGATACCACTTATTTTGCCACAACAATCAAAAAGTTCCGTATACCTTAATTTATTGGCAGATACTTTGCTCGTGGAAGCTTTACCCTGCAAAAGGTCAGGTAGTTTCAATTTTTGGATATGTTTACGAGTTCGGAGTCATAATGAAAATTCCAAGTATGCAACTTTTCAGGCAGCCACGCCAGTCTCGCCGACATTGAAAAAATGGCACTCAAAACCGATTTTTCCGAATTATCTCCTTACTTGTGTATCCTACGATAAAAATAGTTATAATCAATATTATAGAAGACATAATTTCCCACAACTTCTGTTTGAAAAATTTTTTTGTAAGTGAAATAGATACCGAGCTGTAGCACTATAAATTGGAGCGCATTAATGAAAATTTCAACGGTGCCTCGTCATGAATATTGTTTATTAGTTAATTACATATTGACTATTTTCATACCTAGTAACTAGTAACTAGGTGCTGTTAACTCATTTCCATACTACCATGACGTAAAGTTGACAGCACGTTTATTACGGTATATCAGTAGGTCTAATGCACCAACAGCTACAATCAAAGTGTTATGTTACATTTTTTTTGCTTCGATGTTCCGGGTTGGTTCGTATCAATTTTCTCAGTAATAATGTATTAAGGGCAAATGATTTTGCAGGTAAAAAAATTTACGAAAGCTTTTTGTTTTGACAATATCACAAGACAAACTAACTATCAAATTTCCGAGCGGAATGCGAGGAAATTTGTCAAAGTTAATTTGTCGAGGACATTGCCAAAAAACTACCAATCTCGAGTAAAACATTTTCCGAGCAAAATCATGACCCGGAAATACATCTTGTGGACTATTTCCCGAATACCGTTCATTTTGTATGGGTATTCAATGAATGTGACATTTATACTGACGCACAATGACAGTGACGTTTTTGAAATACCACCTTGATTAAAGCCACATATTTGGTGGTTGCTACGGATACAAGTAGTAAAGAAACTTGTAAAATCTCAAGGACTAATTTTAGTTAGGTTGTTAATGGATAAGGTTTAAGCATGCAGAGTACCAGGTACCTTAGACACTGACTGCTTTGGTCGGTCATATGGTCAAAGTCCTACTTAGAATTTTGCCGAGACTCCATCAACCTTAGCAAGGGATCTTTTACATGCTACACATCGTAGTAACATGGGAACTACGGCTTTACATCACTTCCTATTGATAGCATTCTGTAGAGGTCTTCATCTGCATTTTTTATTTTTGAAAACCTCACCGGGACCGGGAATCGAACTCGCAACCCTTACATCAGTAGTCAGGATGCTTACCACTGAGCTACCGACCCTGACTCAGGGACTAATTTTGATTTTTTACCACTTTAAAAACAAGTGATTGGTTGAATTTTTAAAAATCATGGCATTTGATTGGATAATAAGAGATGAGGGAAATAGTCATAAAAAATGTTGCTTGCGTCGCCAGTTGGAGATTCAAATTCTTCATTTACTTGAGTCTTAAGAAACTGCCCACCAATCTATTTCTTTACCGTCTGCTACATTTTCGCATGATTGTCCATTGCAACAGATAATGAAGCACTTCAACCCAGCTTTCCTGCAGCGACACGCTGCGTCGTATTTTTTTTTATTTGCATGATGTAAAATTGAGCAAGGGTTCAGAAGCTGGATCTTTTGTAGTTTTCACTGCAGTAATAAACCCATTATTTCTACGTTCCCAACCTCACTTATTTTAGGCTTTTTCAACGCCATGCCATGCTTGGACTTGGTGGTACGTGCTGAATGCGTGATACCGTGCAGCATCTTTTGTTCGTTGACGAGTAGAATGATTGAACTTACTTTTCGTGATGGCCTTGCAACATTTTTATAACACAATGCATCCAACGTTTCATGTTGTACGCGACCGCCATACAAAGCGGCAATAAATTGTTCTTCTTTCTCTGCATTTTTTTCTGAATCTGCATCATGTTCTTTGAATACTTTAGCAAGTTAGTTTAGATTCAGACGATGTTAATAAATTTTGTGTTTCCTTTGATGAAAAGAATAGATATGGTATAGTAGCCAATAATTGCATGTAAAAATAGAATGTTCTTGGCTGCTTCTTCATACTTCAATGATTCCATTTCTGAGGGTAGATATTATCATTGAATGGGCTAACCCTGTCAGTAGAACCAGGAGATCGATGTCTTCGTCGATGATGACAACAGAATCAACTGCTGTGAAGATAGAAATGACAGTGTTGGGGATCAACACGTCAGCATCTTCGGCAGCTTGTTTGGCTAATATATTTGACTCTTCTTAACTCACTACCGTTACAAAAGGGGTCCCAAATTCCAGAATGATTACCTAAGATCTAAATGCAGTTCGTTCATAAATCAAAGCTTAAACATCCATACCCTCAAAATATTCGGAGAATATTTTAAGGCCAGGTGAAAATCTCGCGTTTACTTTACGAATTCAGACTGCTCGTTCTTGTAAAGCGCATTTCAAATCCTGTGCCTGCTTGCAATCGTTTCTGCGTACGCCAATATAGTCTATTTCGATTCTAAGGTGGTCCCTTGCTTTGCGCAAAAGTTGCTGCCGAAAAGCGGCGTTAGAATGAATCGGTTGTTTGAGTGGAAGAGAGAGTGCGAACGAATCTGCCTCACACACCTGCCGTTTAGCCAGACAGTTGAACACATGTTCTTGCAGCGTACATTTTGGGCGCATCGAGTCGTTGAGGATTTAAATTTTAATTGTCGAGCAGTACAGTGGTGCAGCAAGTGCCGAAGACGCATTTCGCCATTCCTGAATGCCGACGTTGTCCATTTTGCCTGCCTCAGCGTTCGTGAACGACGGCTTTCCAACTGGACATCAACACCAAGCTCTTCGTTTAACCACCAGGTATTGTGCGGTATTGTAGTGTTATGTTAGAATTTAGAGTGTAGCGTCTCTTTTCACAGTGCGCGGAGTGACGCCATAACCGTAATTAAACGCTGTAGTTTTATATTGGGCGTTTGCGTCTTAAATTTTAGTACGTTGTAAAGCGCCTTTAACGCTGATTGGCCGCGCCTAATATATTCTAATACGTTCATGGTTTATCACGTTTGCTTGTTACTTTAATTTATGGAATTATTACTTGAGGTGTACCTGTACACTCATTTTGTTTGTTTTAACCAATAACCAATAGACTGCTATTCAACGTTATCTTTGTTATTTATGGCTTGTGCATGCGTCCTGTGACGAATTTATGTGTTTTTCTCTAGCTGTAAAGATTAATGTAAGGTGGAGCGACGGGAACTGTTTAACCGCTGATGGTAAGTCGCTGAGCCCTGGACTTTGGACTTATACAGGGTCTTGCCTAAATATTCTCCCCATCCGAATTCAAGCCCGTGGCGCCCTAATAACTTTTTCTTTTTTCTTGTTTCGAGTATGACCACCCCTATTATTGCTATGGCACTTCGCTTTAATTAACAGCCTGATCAGATAGAACCACGTCCATCTCCCTGGGTGTAGAGGGACAACTATCTTGTTACACAACCGTTGAGGCGTGATTAGGGTGAATACCGACTTTAGCGTGTAACAAACAGCTAAGCGAATGACTAACTTTCTTCTTTTTGTTTTTATTTCTTTGTTGGATAGCTGTTGTCCATCCAACTACTTTGGTTAATTCATTCTCATCTGTCTCATACTTTTGTGAGGCGGTTGATTTGTTTTCTCTATCTTCATTTTGGACACTCTGGTTTTGGACTTTCTACGTCAGGTTTTTCGTTCTGCATTGCATTGTATAAGGCATGTTCATTCTGGCTTCTCGTTTGCTTTGCTTGAAATAAAGCTTGATTTTGTAATTCCAATAGCGCGTCACCTGGCGTCACTCACTGTGAATACAGGGTGTTAACTAAATGTCAACAACGTTTAAGGGGTGATAATAGCGATACATTGTGTTTTCACGAATTCTTCAATATCCCTTAGGTCCGATGAGATATCGACTTGACGTTTGCTTACAAAGGTTTTCAATACAAATGTCTGAAAACGTATTTAGAATTTTCCCTTTATAGGGGCAAATATGGGTGGTGGGGTTGAATTATAAAACCCTTCGTATTTCCTTGTTGTTGAGTTAGAATATTCTTTTTTGGCACATAGATGTCTTTTTAAAATATTAGAAAGTGGTTTAAGGGTTTTTATAACAGTTTACCATTAAACGGGGAAAAGGGGTGTAGCGGTAAAAAATATTATTCGAAATTTCACCCCCAAGGGGTTGAAATGGGTATTCTGCTATAACCTAGTATATAAAAATCCTAACTTACTCGCCGACAGACAACCAGAAAATCTTAATAACCGCCAAATCTAGAAACGTGAAAATATATAGACCTCATCCACTTACAGCGTAGAGACCCACTAAGACGGAGTTTACCGAATTCCAAACCCAAAGGGGTAAATATATTTTTTTATTTACTACAGCTTTTATCTGCTTGATCAGCAGCTTAGGAAATTGAAATTGAGCCATACATTTTTTTGCATAGTGATCGTGAAATCGTCTTTTTTTAACGAAAAATCGTATTGAAAGTACCACTTTTTTAACGCAAAAATCGTGAAAAAAGTACACTTTTTTTAACTATTTTATTGAAATGTCAATTTTACAGTTGTCAATTCCGAAGTCCTTTTCGACTAAATTTCGACCAAGAGATCACTATGCAAAAAAACTGCGTGTATAACACGTTTTGAAAGTTCTTTTTTTCATACATTTGCTTGATTAACTTGGGCTTCGCCCTCGTTATCAAACTGCAAATTCATAAAAAAAAGTATGACTTTCAAAACTAGTTGTACAAATTACTATTACTAATCGGGTTTCTCCCTTTTCAGGATTTTTCTGAATTCACTGCCTCAATGGGGTTGATAAGATAGATGCGTTTTTCAAAATTTGGTCACTAAGCGGGTACTACTGCAGCTAGAAAGTTGAAATTTGCCATATCAGTGTCTTTTACAAATCGGGTAACGTTTTTTTCAGGGTTTTTAAGAATTCGTTCCCCATAAGGTTTAAATGGGGTAAATGTGCTTTTCTAAAGAACGAAGTACCTTCTGCCACTAAAAAGTTCGACAAATGAATTTCTTTTACAAATCGAATCAAAGTTTTCCTAGGATTTTCGAAATTCATCCCTCAGAGAAGTTAAATGGCTCGGATATGTTTATCTAAAGATCGCCATAACCAAGGAAGTAACACAGGTAGGAAGTTAACATTTTCAGAGTTTTTCAAAATTCATTCCAAAGGAGTGAAATGGGGTAGACGAGTTTTTGTAAAGGTCGCCATAGCGCGGTGACTACTGCAAGCATGGAGTTAAAATTCCCTAAAGCAATCACTTTTACAAATCGGGTCAACCCATCTTTTAGGGGTTTTCAGGATTCACGCCCCGGGAGGTATACCTGCAGTACATCGGCTTTTCTAAAGATTGGCATAGCGCGGTAACTACTGCAGGTATGACGTCAACATTTTTCAAATTGGTTTCTTTTACAAACCGGGTGAAGTAATTTTATCAGATTTCCGACATTCACCCCTCCAAAGGAGTTAAATGGGTTGGACGTTTATTTTTACTAAATATTGCCACAAAGTGGTAACTACTGCAGGTAGCAAGTTTAAATTGGTTAGAAAGGTTTGTTTAGTTACGTAGCGAAGTGCCAAGAAATTATTTTAGGACATTTCATCCCCAAGGGGGTGAAAAGCGGTAAAATATGTTTTAACAAATTTATCAATATCGCTTACGCCCGATTAGATATCGGCTTCATTCTTCCTTAGAAAGGTTGCCAATAGAAATGTCTATAAGCGTAATTCTGAATTTGTCTCAAATCAGCCCCTAAAGGTGAGAATCTGGAGTTGGGAGTGAATTATAGATCCCTTCGTATCTTCCGTATTTGTTGAGTTAAAACATTCTTTTTGGCATATTTCATCCCTAAAGGGGTAAAAGTCGGGTAAAAGTTAAAGGGGGTAAGGGGTTAAATTATTATTGATTGTTTTCCATAAGAGTCCATTTTATATCTTCCTATAATTTATGAATATAACTTTTAGTGTGTACATGTATTTTTTATTTTATTCTCAGGGGTAATATAATAAATAGTAGTGGTTTTTTAAGGAATATTATGAGTTATAATCTCAAAGCTGAAAATAGTCCAAAGGACGAGTTGTATTGGGATTATAACGAAATAATATTCTTAAAAAAATAAAGATGATTAACCGTATTACGAATTATATTTAGGAAGAGTATCTGTTGAGAATAGGAGAAATCAGTTAAGAAAGTGACTTTATTGGGCAAAAATACAACTTTTATTCAAACTTGACAAGTGTCAGCAGAATTATAAAACAATTTCATTTTTTCCGCACAACAATTACCCCAACCTACACTTTTATATATGGGTGGTTACAGAGTGTTTTCCAACATACTCCCACCTTTTCAATTCACGGAGTTGGAAATAGATAAAAAACACTATTCATCGAAATATTTGGGCACTTTCACTACACGTTCATATCTTGTAGTGACAGTTTGATTCTCTAATTTACTACCGTTGGGTTGTTTGTCGGAATTTGGTTTGTGGTCAATTTCTTCCTCAGAATCGAGTTGTTTCTTCTGAGGAACTATTTTTTCTCCAAGAATTCGTATTTCTTCGTCATACGGAGCAGAAAATTCTAAGGGGAACAACCGTTGAAAAGGTCGAAGTAGTTCACCTCCCGAAAATTTAACTTTAGCTACTCTCGCTACATCATCTTTGCCAGGATAAATTTGGAGGACTCTTGCTAAAGGCCAATTAACGGGCTTCTTGTTATCCACTTCCAGTAATACAATGTCCCCTGATAGAATTCTCAATCATTCTGGACGCCTCCACCATTTATTTTCCGAAAGATTTTTAGCACTACATCCCCTAGATAGCAAATCCGCAATATTCATATTTCCAGGTACATGGAACCAATCAACAAGATCACTAATGTAGGGTTGCCATACGTTCCGATTTTTCGGGATTGTACCGATTTGGAGCTATTTGTCCCACAACGAAGTACTGTCCCGAAATATCCCGATTTTCCAAGAAAATGTTACGCTTTACTGATTTTGAGCGATTTCTGCAAATTCTGGTTCAATACCTCAAATATAATTTACAGCAAATTGTTTAGCACCTAACAGCTATTCGCTAATCTGAAATCTGGATTCCAAAGGCTTTTTTTAAATAGGCCATTAATTATGGGTTTACGCATGTAACACTTTGATCTACATTTCATGTAAGTAAAAGTTCGACGAAATATGATTGATACTACAAAAATCCAAATGAAAATAGTGCTACTGCAGCAGAAACAAAGCAAATGCGAACTGATGGTAGAGGTAGTGCTTAATATATTAATAAGCACATATTGTGAAATTTATGTTTCTATTAGATCTTCGTATTAGTGTTCTTGTTAATAGTTATTTAACAAACAATTGTGTTAGTGAGACCGATTAATAATCGAGCATTTTAACGTGTGATGCTAGCAAACTCGTTAATTGTTGAGATTATTAATCACCGCTTAACACACGAGTTAGTTACAATAGTTTTTCGTTGATCATTTATTAAATTTGAGAAAATCTAATTTTATTGCATGACAAAAATTTGACACTTAAAAGTTTTAACATTCATGGTATCTATTAATAGAAAACTATTCATTAATTAGGAGTCATTAATAAACAATTTTAGAAAATAAAAAATTATTTAGTAATAGGGGACATTAATAAATGATTTTCTATACATTAATAAAACGCATAGGTAAATAAACGATGACAGAAAATGTATCTTATTATTATTTATGTATTATTATTATTAATTGAGAATAATAAATAGTTTAATGGATTTCTTTAGTATTTAGTTTCTGGTATTAGTAAAATTAACTACGAAGAAACAAAAAAAAAACTTTTACAAAATTAAAGTAATGAATTACTCGATTACCAACAAAAGTGGTCCAATCTTCTCTAGTTTTGATCCATGAAAGTACTACCATTGAATCTGACCAATAATAGGTTTTCATGAAAGAAAATATTTCAACCTTTTTTACTGACTGACAAAGTCTGACACCTATTACTGCAGCTAATAATTCTAATCTTGGTATGGAGATTGTTTTTATTGGAGCGATTCTTGTTTTTGCTTGAATCAACTGAAGTGATACGACCCTGTTCTTCTCTGAACGTAGAAAAATACAAGTGGCATAAGCTGTCTTACTTGAATCGCAGAATACATGTAAAGTATTCACCGTATCATTCAACGGATAATCACATATATGTCTGGGTATTACGCAAACACTTAACCATGGAATTTGCTTCAACCAATTCTCAAATCTTTGACGATATTTTCAGGTAATTCCTTATCCCAGCCGAGTTTCAATCTCCAAGTTTTTTGTAAAATTAATTTGGAATCAAAGTTACTGGACAAGTAAATCCAATGGGATCAAATATTCTTTGGGAAATTGACAATAAACCTCTCTTCGTTCTAGGAATATTATTTACTTCAGTAAGGGAGTTTATATCACAGAAAATTGTATCATTCTTGAAATTCCAAGATAAGCCCAATACTGAGCACACATTTTCTTCGCAAGTGACATCAACATTTGACTTTCCGAACGAATGAATCCAACCCCTGAGTTCAAACTGTGCACTGGACATGATCCTATTAGATTCTTCCTTGAACTTCAACAAATCAGACATATTTTCTAGGCTCGTGGCACAATTGTCTACGTAGAATGAATTTTTGAGTTTACTTGCTGTTTCTTTCAAATAGTCTGGTACTCGTTCCAAATGATAATTAATTGTTGCTGCTAAGAGAAATGGACTTGAAGAAACTCCGAAAACTACTCTACGATGCCTATATATCATTTTCTTGTAATTTT